>KI628939.1:0-13868 GCA_000503235.1 Sclerotinia borealis F-4128
GTAATAAGTAATAAGATATATATACTCAGAGTATAGTAGCTATAGATACCAATATTGATATTATACTAATAGACTCGGATAATAAACAATAAACAATAAATGACAAACAAATAAACAAACAAATTAAAAAATACAATATCTCTACAAATACTCTACAAAGAGCAAGACATACTAGTATATATATACTCGTATTATATACTCGAGCACATAAAACAACACTCAGGCTCAAGTGAGATAACAGTGATAAGATTGCAAGGCTCAGAAATATATATACGTATACGTATACGTAAAAACAAGGCCTAACTCAAAATAATATACCAAGTTGAAGGGTCCCAAGCTAAGAATCCGCACCAACTTCTCGTGGTATGGATGCATTTTTGATATTAAGACCAATACCAGAACCAATTTGGATCTCTCAGAGCGCGAGCAAGACCGAGACCAAGACCGAGACCAAGACCAAGACCAAGACCAAGACCAAGACCAAGACCAAGACCAAGACCAAGACCAAGACCAAGACCAAGACCAAGACCAAGACCAAGACCAAGACCAAGACCAAGACCAAGACCAAGACCAACACCAAGACCAAGACCAAGACCAAGACCAAGACCAACACCAAGACCAAGACAAACCTCAGCCTCAATCTCAACCTCAAGACAAAAACCAACCTCAGCCTCAATCTCAACCTCAAGACAAAAACCAACCTCAACCTCAAGACCAACACCAAATTGCACCTCTCTGAATAGCCTGACCTGGTTATATCATGACCATACCATACATAAATCGATCCGCAGGCCCGGACCGAATGGGCCGGGCGTACTTGTGGATACAATACTAGTACCAACAGTAACATTAACATTAACATTAACACCAACACTAACAACTTAAACCTCTCCTCTTCCCTTATCCCCTCATCCTCCCCACCTCTCCCTCAACCTACCCCCAACACAACACAACATACTACCTACCTACCTACGCTATCTAACTACACTACTCACCATATAACCATCCATGACTATAACTATGCATAGCATGCGACTACCGGTACTCGACCGCGATTGCGAAGTTATTAACAAGGGATCTCATTTAACCAGACCAGACCAGATTTGACCTCATCTAATCGGACCAGACCAGAACTAACCAGACCAGAACAGATTTGACCTAACCAGACCAGATCTAACCAGATCCAACCAGATCCAACCAGACCAGACCAGACCAGAACTAACCTGACCAACCAATCAACCAACCAACCAACCAACTCATCTATTAATTGACACTTTTCACTTGATTATTGTTAATTAGTTAATTAATTAGATAATTGATTGATTGGTTTATCAGTTAGTTGGTCAGCATTTGAAATTCGAAATAATATTATAGAACAAAATATGACATAACATGACAAAACAGGAGATATCAATCATATCACAGCAAAGAGAATTGCGAGCATATACTTAGTATACTGGAATAAATGAAATGAATATTCCACTATCAATACCACTCACCATATCATCACCCACCATCCATCCCCACAATCACTCACTCACCTCCAACCCCCCTCCCATTTCTAATCGCCTCCACAATCCTCTTTAAAACCTCTCTCGCCTGCTGCGGCTGTACTCTCCCCTCCCGATCCCCCCTCATCATATTCCCCAACAGAAAATTAATCTTCCCCTCTTTCCCCAATAGAATCTCCTCTACAACTTTCCCATCCTGTGCACATGTATTCCTAGCCAATTCCTCATATTCTTCCATGGACATATGTCGTAACCATAATTTCTCACTTTCGATTACATCCTCGACCGATATTTCTCTTCCCATTTGTCCATTTTCGAATAGAATTTTCAAGACTTTCTTGCCGGTTTTCCCTGTAATTTTTCCGTCATCGAGATAATGTATGAGATGAGCCATGTGAGAATGTGAGATTATGCAAGATCCAGAACTTGTGAATTTCAATGGGTTTTCCTCCTCTGCGTAATCCGATATCAGAGCCCCTAACTCATGTAAAACCCAATTGCTGGCCAGTTTCCCCAATTTGGTTTGCAGATCGGGTTTCAATAATGTCAAAACATCCACGACATTTCGAAAATATTCCACTCGTCCTCCACCATTCAAAGACACTAGATCGATGGCATCTTTGACCGTGATACCGTACTGGGATTGTAGGATTCCCAATTCTGCATCGGGTAGGATGCCGAGTGTATCACCGAGATGTTGTGTAAGTTTCTCATCGATAACCACAGGGGCAAGATCTGGATCTGGCATGTATCTATAATCCACCTCTCCCTCTTTTCCTCGAAGTCTTCGTGTCTCCGTACTTCCAATTGCGTATCCTCTGGTCTCTCCTTCAATGGCCCCTCCTTCTTCGAGAACCGAGATCTGCCTATCGCGTTCGGCTATAATGGCATCTTCAATAGATTTAAAACTGCTCAAATTCTTAATCTCTGTTCTTTGACCTAGTCCTTGAACGCCAGCATATTCATGACCCAATCCTTCTTTGGTTCTCCTTCTCACAGAAACATTAACATCTGCCCTCAATCCACCAGATTGCATACCAAGAACACAAGCATCAACCGCGTTCAACAACATTTGTACCTTTCGGACAAATGCAGCTGCGGTGCTAGGATGATGTATCTGCGGTAGTGATATGATCTCAATCAATGGTAAACCAACTCGATTAAAATCCACCAAATGTATATCCCCAGGTTGCGAGATGGTTTTCGCCGTATCTTGTTCCATTTGCACTTGTTTAATTCCTATCCGGATTTCTTCTCCATCTTCCTTTGCGATTCCATCATGCGCATACAACATGAGATATCCATCCTTTGCAAATGGTTCGTGGTATTGAGTGATTTGATACCCCGCAGGTTGATCCCAATGGAAATAATGTTTGCGATCAAATCGACTCGTCCTTTGAATATTGCAATTCAAAGCCAATGCTCCTCGAATCGCAGGTATGAGAGTTTCCTTTTGGAATATTGGCATTGAGCCCGGTAAGGCGACATCAAAATATGCGACATGTGTATTGGGTGTATCGTTAATCGTTGAGGCTGCGTAGGAGAAAAGTTTTCGTTCGGTATTTAATTGTGCATGTATTTCGATTCCCACCGTCAACTCCCATTCGTCGAGACTTTGTAACTTTTCTGTATTTCGCCCTGTTCCTTCATCCTTCAATTGTTTGCGCACTGCCTTGAAGGAATTTTGGATGCCGTGATTCGTGGGGGATGAAGATGCAGATGTCGATCCTGTGTCAGTGTGTAATTCTTGTATCGCCCGAGATCTGGAGGGGTGGTTGATTGATGGTAAATGGCTAGCACCAATAGCTCTCTGATGAAGACAGCCTGTTGAATTGATCTGGCCCCCAAGCAGGTATCTGCGAAGAACGAGTGGTGAGAAACGTGTCATTGTAGTTAGTATAAGTTCCAATTGGTCTCGCGGAGCCTCTGGAAAGAAGGTGGATAAGGTATATTTTTGAGATTTACGGAAAGGTCGGTGATCAGAGGGTCGGTCAGGCAGAGTTTCGGGCTCATGCATGTAATGAGATTCTCTTGTCAATCGAGCACCCGATTCGAGGAGGAGAAGGATATGATCAACTACTGGATGGATTATGATTCTATCTTGTTTGTGATGCACATAATATGATATCCCGTAAGGCGAAGTGAGTAATGTTGATCGTCTTGTAGTATGTGTTGAAGAAGTATTGGTTATACAAAGATTAGAATATTCTATTTTGTGTAATAGAATATCAATAATGCAAACAACTGCATCAATAATACCCTGGAGTTATCATATGTTTTGGATTAAAGGGCAATCCTGGTCCTGCAACAATATAATTATATATATATATATATAGTATTCCCGGGGATAGATAGCTGGTTACCCATTGAGCTAATAACCATCTAATACACGCCTCATCATCATACTTGTACCCCATGGTCATTCATCCTCTGATCACAAAACCCATCAATCCCCCTTGTTCAATTCTCATATCCCCCCTTAACTCTTAACTCTCAGACCTTTTACCCTCCCTGACCTCTTTACCCTCTTTGACCCTTGTATCTATATCCATTATTGAATCTTTTCTTAGATGTTGGTGTTTCCATCCTTGGGAATCATTTGAAACATCCATCTCTCCCTCTCCTCTCCCCTCATTCACGAGACGGCTGAATAACTCACTCAAGACACACACATACACACACACATACCCACCACCCATCTAAGCCCTCCCCTCATTCATTATCAATTACTCAATTTAAACAGAGCGCACGCCAGTTTTATACGGGTTGTGTTATACATACATAGTTAAGGTTTGGAATTGATATACATGCAATAATAGCATACTTGATTTCATTTCATACTTCCCTCTCTTCTCTTCTCTTCTCTTCTTCTTCTTCTTCTCTTCTTCTTCTTCTTCTTCTTCTTCTTCTCTAGTTCTTCTTCTCTTCCCACTTGTCTCCCCTCCATTATCATGTTTGCTATTATTAAATATTTTAATCCATTTGTTGTATCAATTCATTCCATCATTTTATCTTCATTGGGCATTGATAGCTTACTATTATCGGATATCAATACACCACCATAGCGACCCAAATTATCAAGGTAAGCCCTGTCAAAAACTGAAATATATTGATTTTTTTGCTTTTTTCCCTCTTATCTTTGAATGATAATGTTAATCTGATACATGTGCAATCTGTAGATTCCTGATTAAATATGGCTACAAGATACAAAGTACCAACAGTTGAATCAATCATCGAAGATTCCGAAGATGAATCAAGGGACGATGTAAGGGGTACCGAACAAGAATGCCAGTCGAGAATAACTCGTCGTCAACATCGCTCCATTCACGATTCTAACATGTCGTCTTCACCTACAAAAGCAAATATTAGTAGGGAAAGAGATAGATCGCGAAGGATGCATAAATCTACTCCAAGTGGTGGTGGTGGCAGACATTCTGCATCAAAACCGAAACCCAAGAGTACAAATGCGAAGCGCCCAAGTGGATCATCTTTAAAAGGAAATGAAATCGAGGGGCAACGTCTTCGTCAAAAGCCTACACAACCGAACCGAAATTCAAGCTCATCATCATCATCGTCATCAAGTTCTTCCGATGAAGAGGAACATGTACCTGATCACAAATCGATCCTTGCAGCTTCAAGAGCAAAATTAACATCACCATCCATGATATCGAACTTAACATCTTTAACTTCGACAACAAATAAATCTAGTAGCTCAAGTGGTAGTAATTCGACGGTAACTCAAGCTTCTATCACGAAACGATCATCTTTCGGAAATGAAAATGAGTCTAAAATAGAGCCTCTATCACCAGCTGTACCATCTCCTCCAAATGTATTTCTATATTTGCAACAAGACTCTGATGGAGAAGAGGTAGAAGAGGTAGAAGAGGTAGAAGAGGGGGAGGAGGAAGAGGGGGAGGAGGAAGAGGATACATCCAAGTGGTTAATTGACCATGGCGATAAAGACTTCACCTCGGTATCACGTCCACATACACCCGAAGAGCATCCCAGTGGTCCTTCTTCCATATCGAGTAGTCTCCACAGCGATGATTTCTCGGCGCCAGAAGCCGATGTCGATACAGACAGGAGTACATCCCCAGAAAGAAGTGTTCGTGGCCGAGAAAACTTGCGAGTTACCACACATTCGAAAGATGCATCAATCAAGTTAGCATCTCAAATGGCAGCCGCTAATCAACGACAAAATTATTACGGAGCAGCCCCATCATTCGGACCGCCAAAAACACATCATCGCACAGATAGTAATCCACTCTCTCCATCCGATCTTGAAACACCCCGCAATCAACATCCCCCCAAACATGTACTCCCTTCTCAGATTGATCCTAACGTTACAGGCTACGAACTTCTCGCCTCTCGCTTATCGTCATCTTCCCGTTCCGGTTCCGATACGGTAGTCGAAGATCGTATCAAACCCATGTATCGAAAATTTGAAGCTTTGAATCATCGTCTTCTCCTTCATCTTCAAGATGAAGTAAGCGAACTCGAAGAACAATTACAGAGATTAGATAAGGCCGATACGGAATCCAGAAGATTACGACATACTGGTAATGGTAATGTAGGAATAGATGTAGTCCCTGCATCGAGAAGAGCGAGTGAACAAATGGGTGGTGATTTACAGTGGCATAAAACGGATGTATTGGGGAGGATTGGTTATAAACTGGCTCAATACAGTCAGCAACCCCAACTACCCCAACTTTCCCCACACCCCCATACTTCCTTATACTAATCCCTTTTAGATCAAACTTTAACCTCCTTTCACTCTCTTCAATCTCTCCCTTCCGCCTCCCAACCAGATATTACCCATTATCGAGAATACCTTCAAAACGCGCGTCCTATAACCGAAGTAGAAACAAGATTTCTAGATCCAAAAGTTGAGGATGATTTAGTTTCTGTCGCTTCAAGTTCTTCGCGTTCCAGGAGTCAAGGTCGACATCAAATTGGTGATCAACTTATCCGTCATAGACGTTCAGTGCCATCATCTTCAATATCAGATAGCAGTGACGAAGACCATCCGATTGAAATAACACCCACAAGTACTACAATCGACTCACCCCTCCATTCACTTCGTCCAACGGAGAGACATCTTGCGGTGGGCGGCAATACCCACACGGAAGATTTCCCAACCCTGGCATTTGCAATCGCCATCTCAATCCTACTCCCAATCTTAACATTCGCCACGATCCCAACTTTTCTAGGTAGAATGACGGTGGTTTGCTTGGTAGGCTCGGGGATTGTGGGTGCCCTGGTGCAAAGTGGTTTTATGGATGTAAGTGATGTGATTGGAAGTATCAGGGGTGCGAGGGGCTCACAGAGAAGAGAGGGGCTGGTTTGTGTGGGGGTTTACTTGGGGTGTATGGGGGTACTTGCTGGTGTGGTTGGGTAGGATGTTTGTGTGTATATTTGTGAGAAGGAGGAGATGAAGATGCTGTGATGCCTTTTATTCGGTCCAGCTTGGTTATTTCGTTCGAGATGCAACGCAATTACGAGACGAGGAGTTTAGTAGGGGAAAGAAAGAAAGGAAGGAACGAAGAGAAGTTGGAGGAACGACAATAAAGTCTTGGGATGAAGGAGTTGAGTTGGTTTACGTCACAGTTCTTTCTGTTCTTCAAGTTTGTTTCGAATAGGGCTTGGACTGGGACTCGGGCTGGGACTTGAACGGGACTTGGATCGGGGCTTTGGCTTTGACTAGCATTGCTTTGCTTTCACGTATATATGATACCCCTTTTTGTTTTCATTTTTGTTTTCATTTTCATTTTCTTGATTCTTTTGCTTTCACTGTTTGCTTGCTTCACTCAATTAGCGCTGAGTGAAATTGGAAGTGGAAGTGGAAGTGGAAGTGGAAGTGGAAGTGGAAGTGGAATTTGATGGTATTTATGCAGGTATGGTATTTATGGGGTGGATGTTTTATGTTTTATGTATGGGATTTAAGTTGGTTAGTTTTATTTGGTGCGATTTTTTTGTATGGCAGTATGTATGTATAAGGAGGGGAGAGGGGGGAGGAAGGGAGGGAGAGAGGGAGATTGTGTATTATGTTTTATGTTCGTTGGTTTATGTTTTATGTTTTAGTATTAGTATGAATTGTATGTTTGGGATGGATGGATGGATGCTGGATCTTAGTGATGGGGTATGGAATTTTGGGATTTTGGATTTTGGGATTTGGGATTTGGGATTTGGGATTTGAGGTTTGGGATTGCAATAGGATTGAGGAGGGGGGTGGGGGATGGGTATGTAGTATGGATGGGTATGCATGGGTATGGGCGGTGCAGTTGTGGGATAGGGAATTTTTGGATATGGAATGCGCGGATATGGAATGCATGGGATATGGAATGCATGGGATAGGATAGAATAGGATAGCATGGGATAGTTTAAATAGGGATGAATAAGCAAAATACAAAATTGTATTGTATTTTAGTATTAGTATCAACTACTTTTCGGGGTAGGGGTATTAGTATTAGTCTTAGTGTTTGTGTTAGTATTAGTGTTAGTATTAGTATTAGTATTACGAGTACTAGTAACTATATCGGAATCAATCATGTATGTACTCGAGTATTGTATTGTATTAGTATTAGTAGTATTTATATTGTATTCATATTCATATACTCAGTAGTATCTACATTTACATACTCGAGTACGATAGTGTAATTGAACACTCAGGCTATATTTAATAGATGATGATGATAATAATAATAATAATAATCTTACCCGAGTACTAGTAGTGTAATTTTAAACTCAAATTTAAACGCTTCATTTTTCCTATATACTATACAATAGCTGATTCTAATTATCTACCAACTGTTTTTTTATTTTCTTATTCTTTCTACACTTTTGCACCATTTCCCTCATTTCCTTCATATCCACACTTTTCCACCGTTTCCGTCTTTTACTTCCTTTACTTCCACCATTTCCTCCTTTACTTCATCACTTACTTCATCACACCCCACACATCCCACACCTCACACCCCTCACTCACCCCTATAACTTACACCATAACTATAACCCTCACTCAAACTTTCAGACTTTCAAACATTCAAAATAAATCAATCAATCGTTCAATCAACCAACCAAATCAAATTAACTATCAAAACTAACCACCATGTGAAATATCTCTAATCCCGCACCACACCACATCGCACTGCCCTACTCCACGCCATAACACCTCAGGCGCACCACCAATACATATATGTATATATGCCTACCAACCTCATGGAGGAAGGATATAAGATAAGGTTCAATCTCAGCCCAGGCCACCCTAGTATATCCCATCCCATCCCAAATTTGTTATTATAGCAAAAATTGCCATGCAAAGAAACCCATTGGTCCGTCCATCCGTCCATGTATCCATCCATCCAAGAAATTCAAATGTCAATCCTTCAATCCATCCCTCATATTGTTTCTCCACCCCCACCCTCATCCATCTCCCCAGTCCCAATCCCATTCCCATTCCCATTCCCATTTCCATATCCATTCCCATGTACATACCCATACCCATAACCATAACCATTCCCATTCCCATTTCTAACCCACCTTCCCCCTCCCCCCTCCCGTCCCTCCTCAATATTAGTAATCCCACTAAGCCCGCCCTCATTAAACCCCAAACTCCTCGCGTGAGCCGGCTGACTCTGTATCGTCGTTCTCCCCCCAAATCGAACCGGAACCGCCGTGTCACTCATCATAGACATTCCATCAATAATCATTCCCCACGACGTATTCTCTTGTCCATTACTTCCATTATTACCACTGCCCCCAGCACCCCAAATCTCCGCACTCTCCATACTCCCCGCACTACCCGCACTACCCGCACTACCCGCACTCCCCCTCGACACCGATCTCTTCAGTATTTTACTCGATCCCGCGGTTTGGCTCGTCGCATCCCCATTTTCAGGACTGATAATTGGTTTCGGTGCTATGGACTGATTTTGCGACAATTCATTCGGCACCGGACTAGATTGAAGTGGGGAATTGGATTTTTTACTCGATTCATCACCATTCTTGCTACGTTTAGAAGCGCGGGAAGGGATGCGACCTTGCTGAACATTTAGAAGATATGAAATTAGTGTCGTGTGCCGTTTAAGTAATGCGAGTGAGATGAACAGAATACAAACTAAGAACAATCATAGAGCAAAGCAGGCGTAAAGCAGCGACGTACTTGATGAATCTCCACGCATTGTGAAAGCGAATAATAGCGAAAAAGGCACCTTGACCCGCCATTGATTTTGGAATTATCGACTGAGAACTTCGATATCTTTTCCCCGGTTTGAACACCGAATAACCGTAAAGTGAAGCACGACTTTTTCTTCTTCAACAAATTCAACTTCAAGACGTGGAGGATGACGAATCAAAAGCTTGCTCAGCCGAAAGCGTGGCTTCAGAACCATCACGACTTACCTCTTTCGCCCATCTCAATCCGCAACTATTGCATAAATCTCGATTTCCGCTCGGTCCTCTTCTCCATTCCGGAGTACTTTTAGTATGGCAATTAACACAATCTCGTTGAGAGCTACCGGCTCCCTTTCTTCTCTTTCGTTTCTTTTGGGCAGATAAAAGGGTCGCCAATTCTTCTGCGAGCAGTCGATTAGTTCTTTCCATTTGTCGGAGTTCAAACTGCCAGCTTGTACAGCGTGTTGTTTTTAGTTCGTCAAATATGTTATCCTCGGATGCTAAGGCTTCATCTTGACATCCAATTGGAAGTCCACAGCCACCTGGTTGTGTAATGGGTGGAGCTGTATTACCAGAGCCTGGTGTCATGGACTCAGTCAAGGGAGAAAGACTTGAAGGATGACTTGAGGGTGTTCCTTCTGGACCATGAGTATCTGAATTATTCTTGGGACTCACGACCATTGATTTACCGGGAAGGGTAGTACCTTTAGCTCCAGTGGCTGCAGCAACATGTCGAGGAGACGTTTTAGGGAATCGAGTCTGGGCGACAAGAAATGTAGGTTTATGTCCCTCCGATGCATCGCCAGGATATAGTGTCGTTTCAACTTGCAAAACAACACCACGTTTGTTGGAAATGTCATGTCGATGACTAACAATCTTTCCCGTTCTCGCCTTTTCAAGAGCCCGACCGAACTCAACCTTGGATCCAGAACGCATCACTGCTTGGAAGCTTGTACCAATAAGATCCTCTGGCGTTCGATCTAAGAGCGATTTAACGTGTGATGAAACGAACAGGAACATGCCCGATGTTGATAATTTCGAAAATATTTCAGTCTCACCAAAGCCTTCCGATCGAGTCAGGCTACTCCGAGCCAATGCATATACCGGTCTTACTCTACCGACCAGAATGATGCACTTTCGGCCTTTGCCTTGCTCTACACATAACGAGCCATGACTGTCAAACCATGTATAGCCACTGTTCTTCCGACGAATGCGATATACCACATTAACAGGATTCCCTTGTGATGTTTCCTTCAATTCTCGAGTGACAGGAACTATATCACTAGGATGACACACCGATGAGAGTGATGTTCCCATTAACTCAGATGAATCGTATTCCAAGACTTGACGACACGATGGTGAGAGGTAGAGGAATAAGCCTTTCAGAGAAAGAACATGAATAACATCATCGGCATTTTCTAAAAGCACCTTATCCCACATTCTCTTGTTAAGCTCTGGATCGCTTCCGTTGTCATATGAGGCTAATACCGAGCTGACATCATCACGACTAATCGTTTGACCAGCATCGGCTAAGGTAGGGAGTTGTTGAGGCGGATGCCAAACATATCGTGGTAATGTGCCTTGCTTGTAATTCATCGTGTAATTCCCACCAGCCGCGTCACTGACACTATTGGGAGTCGCCACCACATCAACCTGAAATCCAACCACCAGAGAAAGTGTAGGATCATTATCATCTGCAGGAACTGGAATCATCGTTAGAAGATTCATAAATGGCTGACCACCTTTCCGATAGTTGATGATGGCCTGTTGAGTTTCCGTTCTTGTATCTATGGCTTTCTTGAGTTCATAAACCTTAGCATTCTCGGTGTTTACTCTACGTTCACCTGCTTGGATTTTACCCTCAGGCGATTGAAGGAATCGACAATTTCTCCCCAACACTTCATGTCTTGAATACCCGGTAAGATTCTCGAACACTTCAGACACATATACTATAGGACAATCCGGCTCTCTAAGATCGCAGACAACAAATGCACACGATAAATCGACGGCACCTATGTCAACGACTGGATTCTTCCTGGTGGCCACTCTCATCAATATTGAAAGCATGTCAAACCCAGAGCCAGAATATATATTGACCTGAGCTTCTTTTCTGCTGAGGGCGGTAGGAGGGGTGTCTGTGGGGGTGGGTATCGATGATAAGCTAGCAGGAATTATAGTCGTGCTTGAAGTTCGACTTAAAACACCCGCAGGTACATTTGAGGCGGTTGGAGAGTTGTAATCATTTGCGCTCTGAGATCTGCCCGTGTTGTTTGATGGTTGGTCCATGATACTACCAAGACTGGATCTCGATTGCATCGCTTCGTTATTCTCATCATTCATGTTTCCAGACATCGTTCTCAGCTCGTCATGATCCATCATGAATTCCGAATCCATAGGATCGTTCCGGTACATTGTGGGGGAATAGCTATTGTTCCCATACATGCCCATGGACGAATCTCGAGACATACCATCCATCGGCAAGGCGTAACTCATCATTTCAGGCACCATTTCACTCGTATATACAGGAAATCCTACATTTGTGTCCATAGCCATTGGACTGGGTTGCACAGAGTTTAGATACCCCATCTGCGACATTTGCATATTCATATTGGCCCCCATGTCTCCGAAATTTATGCCCATACCCAATTCATCTATCGATCGTCGCCGCACGAGTTGCATTTCTTGAGCAGGTGCTGGGCTTTCAAATTCAAAGGCGTTCAGACCCTCAAATGTGGAAGATCTGCGATCGTGATCTGGCGAAAAGGTTTGCGAGTAACCCTGCCGCCGTTGTAACTCGTGATTAATTTGCAAATTGAGATCGTCCATGCCATAGTTACCGCCCATCACATTGTTCATGTTCATCGAATTACTATTAGGGTGTAGAGATGGCTGCTGTTGCTGTTGCTGTTGTTGTTGTAGTTGTTGTTGTAGTAGTTGTTGTTGTTGCTGCTGTTGTTGTTGAGGCTGCGACATGTTCATAGACCTAGAATGCGATCTCCTTGCAGCGACCTGCCGTTGCAGGTCCGCTTGCGTTATTGCTGAATTAAAGAAGTTATTATTCATGATGCCAGCATCTGCTATTTTGATCGTCGTGGTTATGGTCGTGGTCGTATGCGTAGTCGTAGTAGTAGTTGTAGTCGAATTCGATTCCGAATGAAACTTGCTGTGAAAGTCAATCCTCCGCGCTTTATCAAGTCTCCGCTCTGTCAAATCTTCAAGCTGTCAAAGAAAGGCTTCGTAGTGTTGTCGTATATCTATATTGTATTAATTAAGTATGCGCCTCAGTCCTTGCCATAACTTTTCTCGGGTTGCAATCATCAACAACCATCAAACATGCAGTCGGCCGTCGAATGCACTCGTTCGGAAGATTTTATTTTTATTTTAGAACTTGGGGGGTACTTTTTGCTTGCCTTCGGAAGGAAAATGGAAAAACTGCGGGGAACGGAGGACTTGTCGATGGATTTTGCCGATAGTTGTAAATAGATTACTAGCGAAGCAGCTACTAGTATCTATATAATGTTTTTATATATATATAGAATGAGTAATAGTATCATATATAAATTTGATTGTTAGAAGTCGTTTATTACTTTCTTTTGGAAATAAAGTATTATTAATTAATTAATATTATATAAAACTAATTATATATATATAATGAATTATATTATATATAGTCAAGTATAAATAGATCTCCTATTCTATTCTAGTCCCTTTTAGATCATTGGTCTAATAGTAAAGTACTTTACTATATTTCATTATAATGAATCCCTAACTCTAAAAGCGTTTAATATCTGAATATTATTAGTTAGTTCATTTGTCGTTTATAATGCTATTTTTAAATAAGGCAATAATCAATCCTAGCGGGTGGAGGCTTTATAATTAACTAAATATAGATTTATAATATTACTATTCTACTAATCAATCATAATGATAATCCTAGTGCAATTATATAATCAAATACTGTATTATAAAAGTATTAGAATAGACATTTATTACTATACGATATTATTCTTTGCTTATTTATTGAAATGGAGAGAGATGATTGGTTCGAGAGATTTTGTCTATAAACGGGGGGGATATATAATGAATTATATTATATATAGTCAAGTACGAATAGATCTTCTAATTTATTTTAGTCCCTTTTGAGTTATTCGTCTAGTAGTAAAGTGCTTCACTATATTCCGTTAC
>KI628940.1:0-12953 GCA_000503235.1 Sclerotinia borealis F-4128
CTATCTCTATCTTTTAGACTCTGATTTGTTCTGCGTAGACAATCGTTATGTTATGTATCTGTCTTATGGAGATAGCTAGTTTAGTAATGTAAATCAACTTGAATATATGTAGGAAGGAGGGCAAAAAAAGCAAAGATTAGAGGTATATGAGGGGCTCGGTATAATAACTATGAATGTATAATATGTATAATGTACTTGTATATAGAAGACTGAAAGTCACTAGATGTTATATCTTCGGAGAAAGTGGTTTAAGTAGTGAATGGTAAGAGTAGACTAGTAGTAGAAGATGTACCACTGTACCGGTACACAATTGGTATTTTGTATGGCCAGACTTAACCTCAGTGAATGAATTTGTATATCTCGAGTACTCGGGCGGGTCTTTGAAGAGGGATAGATACGCAAAATAACCGAATTTGCCCCTTCAAAATATGATATTTTCTAATATTATTTGATAATATTCACGAAAACAATAGGAATTCCAAAGAAAAAAAAGATATAAATCGAAAATTTAAAGCTGATTTTATTATAATTGAATAGCTTTTGTTCAAAATTATATTATAAATAATTTATTTTGATTAAAAAATAAAAGATCTAAAATTTCAATCTCTCTCATTTAAATCTATTATCATTAGTTCAAAATATATTATATTAAAATATAATATAATTTATTAAGTTCAAATTCGATCAATTAATAATATATAAAGTTTTTATATAATTATATAAGAAACTAAGCTAGCAATAGCTATTTTGATTTTGCGTATCCCTCTTCAAAGACCCGCCTGAGTATAAGAAGCAAAGCAAATATTGATGATTACATTCACCAATAACGTGAATCTTTTGATTGGATATTCAATTGCCGCTCTCTGGTTGGCTGGGCACGGGACCCCACCATTCAGAATACCGGTTAGTGGGATTCCTCTGTTTGCCATCCAGCTTTAACCCATTTACAAACCACCACAAGACTAATCAAATCCTCCGAATAATACAAACTCCCTACATTCATTCCTTCTCGAACACCTACATCTATATCTGGTATCGAAATATCCGTACACTCTTTTTACAACCACAACATTACACTGCAGTCTGCATAGCTTCGGAGAATTCCAACAAACAAACACTCACATCAACCTAATCGCGGGGTCAAGAAAAATGTCCACTACCAATAATGTAGCAAACGACAAGGCTGGTGAGTCGCACAACTTCTGGGTTATTAACCTCGGATTTCCATATCACACGTCTACACGTCTACACGACATATATGATACATCTTTACACAAAGCTAATAGAGTTTGGGATTCTCAAAGTCGCCGCCGCACAAGAATCATGGTCGGTTGAGAAAGTAGTCGCAGCAGAGTTTCCTATTGCGCCAAAGGAGAATACTGAGTCGCCAGTACCTTTCTTTCATATGTTGGAGAGGTTAAAGACCACCAAGCGTGAAGGATGGCGTCGTTTTGGTATTGATCGGTGAGTTATGGAAATAATTTGATGGACTGGCTGGCACATGCTGATTTGTTTTCTTCGCAGGGGAGAATCGATTTCTGATCATATGTACCGAATGTCATTAATCACCATGTTCGCCCCCGAGTCTCTTGCCTCGAAAATCAATATCCCTCATTGTACAAAGATGGCTCTGGTTCACGATATGGCAGAAGCACTTGTCGGAGATATTACGCCTGTTGATGGGGTACCCAAATCGGAGAAAAATCGCAGAGAATCAACAACCATGGATTATTTCACCAAGAGCCTACTAGGACGAGTCAATGGAGCACTCACTGGTCAAAAAATCATGGATATCTGGCAGGAATATGAAGATTCTGTTACTCTGGAGAGTAAATTTGTTCATGATGTGGACAAGATCGAGTTGATTCTTCAAATGGTGGAATATGAACGTTCTAAGCCACAGTTGGATTTGGGAGAGTTCTCATGGGTTGCGACTAAGATTGTTCTTCCTGAAGTACAAGCTTGGGCTGATGAGATCTTGAAGGAGAGAGAGGAGTTTTGGGCTGGAAAGAAACACATCAAGTACACTGATGTTACGAAGCCAGATGAGAAGAAAGTGGCGCAAGCCGATGAATATTATGGGGGAAAGGAGAATGAGAGTACGAGTATGAATGGTGAAGCATGATATGAAGGCGACGAAAGGATAATATTGATGGGAAGTGGGAAGTGGAGATATAGAGGAGAGGACATAGAGAGGAGATGATGCTTTTTTGCAATAGATACCAGATACCACCTACATACACATACAGTACAGTACTTTGGGATATAAATTTGGATGCTACACAGTGGATGGGCGATAGACACCCGTGGAGTCTTGAAGACCATGAAGATATACTCATCTCGTACCATACCATACTATACTACATATCAACCCCTCACTCACATTTTGTGATATGATAAGTGTATTGAATACCTAGGTATAGTCATTCGCACCAAAAGAAACTCATTTGATTAACAATACCGCGATATCGCGAAAACGTGATTTGTTGATATTGTCTCTCCCAAAATTTTATTCACCACAGCAACCAAGATACCGGTAACTGCACCTAGCCATCCAAAAAAGGTCTCCAACAGCAGCTTCCAACCTCTTCATATCCACAATAATTTCAACCACTCCACCTTTTGGTGATTGAATGATCAAAAGTTTACTCCTATCACACAAATAAACAACTTTTTTTTATTTTTCTCCATTTTCTCCATTCTTGAGCATATTCTTGGGCATAAATTCATCCACAATACAATTTGTTCCCCATACCTACCTACCTAGGTTACTCGTATACCATAGTGGTTAGGATTTGAGTTGCATTGAATTGGATTCCTTGACACTTTATATTCAATTGTTACTTATCACTACGAGATACCGGTACGAGATATTGATTCTGCATCACTAATTAGAATTGAATATCGATAAATCGTATCGATTACGGTATCTTTGCGACGCCTCATATTTGTCAAACCGTCAGTCAGCCTTGGGAAGCCGTGGAAAAATCATTCATTCATCATCTGCCGTACTAACAATTCGTCATATTACCATATTACCATATTACCTCGAATCTTTTGGTATCAACTTTCAAACTTTTTATCTATCAAATAACTTCAATAATTGAGGAAAATGTCATATTTCCTACATTCCCTTCCAATACCCGAAAATATGCCTGGTACTTTCGGCCTCGAATCTCCACCTCCACCTATGGCCGGTGCAAAATCAAATATTTATCTTCCTCCATCAACACCATCCGCATCGGCGACTTCTTCTCTATATCTATTGGATACGCGATCTACGGCGAGTACGGATATGTTGAGTGGAGGAGGAGGTACGATGGTGGGAAGAAAGAGAATGAGGGATATTTTACCGTATGAATATGGTTATGAACGAGGAAATCATCAATTTGATGATGGGGATTCAAATTTGGTCGCGCCGGGAAGTCCGATGCCGTTTGTTAATACGAAATATCGATTGGCCGGAGGATTGGATACGCCACAAGCCGATTTGCAAAATAGGGAATTGGGGAGAGAAAGTGATTATGGAGATATTAAATATCGACGCGAGTTGAGTGATGTGAAGGAAACTCTTGAGATGGATGGAGAGGGTCAATTATATCGGGATGAAAATGGTAGGGCGAGGATTAGAGGAGTACCGAAGGGTAATGAGGGAGGTGGATGGATTAAACCTATGGTGGATGTTGTGGGTGGTGTGGTAGGAAAGGTTTGGGATTTTTGTAAAATGGGTGCATTTAGGGGATTCCAAGCTGGTGGTGGAACGGGATATGTTTTTGGATCTGCGACCCCGATTGAACCGGTATTCATGGACGAGACGAAAGACAAGATGTGGGAAGATGAGAAATCTCCAGGTACGCCTGTACCGGGTGGATTTTCCATGGGTGGGATGGTTGAGAATTATATGGATCGAAATTATGTGGCGCCACAGGAAGAGACTACACCACCGAGACCGGCAAAGAGACGACAAACGAGTTTTACTACTCAGTCGACTCCAGATGAAATGTCGAGGAATTGGGTCGTTGTTCCTCCACCTCAGCTACCACAACCAGATTATCCTTCCATGCAACAATATCCAATCATGCCTCCTGTACCAGTAGATGCATTCGTAATCCCAGCATCTCAAGCTCCACGATCCAGATTATCACAGCAGAGAAGCGGAATTGCTAGATATAGTATGCCTGCAGCTACGACTTCTAGTCGAAGACATTTAGTTTCTCCTCAAATCACCTCTAGTAATATGGGTGCAGCTCGAAGACCCAATTATCAAAACAATTCTCGCATCCCCAATACCGCCTCTCCTACCCCTACTATCGCAAACGGCTACAGCGGATCCAATTCCTCCACTCCATCTCGCCCAAGCCCCTCGCCTATGTCTTACACATCGTCTCCCAGCGGCTCCCGCATTCCTCGCTGGACACCCAATAGTCCTAAGATTGGACCGGCCGTAGTAACTAATGAAAGTCCGGCGGCGAGAGAGGCGAAGGCCTGGAAGGTTAAACAATTGAAAGAGGAGAGGGAACAGGATGAGATGATGAGGAAGTTTGATAGGCAGTTGAAGGATTTGATTCGGCAGGGGACGAGGGCGTTGGGGGCTTCGGTTGCGGATATGGATTTAGATGGGGATGGGGATGGGGATGTGGATGTGTTGAAGGGGGGCTATTAGGGTGTGAAATGGGATGGGATGATTGGGTGATGGGTGATGGGTGAAAATGGGATGATGAGGCGGTAATATATCACAGATGGATGATTGATTGATTGATTGGTTGAATAAATACATGAACGAATGAATGGATAAATGAAAGAAAGAAAGAAAGAGGTGAAGGGAAGGGAAGGGAAGATATCTAAGAAAGGAAACGGCGTTGGGAACCTGGGAATGAAACGAGGGAGATTTGGCCTGGATTGGATTGGATTAGCATAGGCATAGGCATTCACATATTACGAATTGCACAGATTGCACAGTTTGCTGGATTGGGTTGGGTAATGGCGTTTTTTTTCTTTTTGGTATCTGGAGTTGGGTTTGGTGTGGATTTGGAGTGATTTGGAGTGATTTGGAGTGGTGTGTATGAAAGGATGGGGATGGGGATGTGGATGGATGGATGAGAACGGTGGATACTGGATGGCCATCAGATGGTAATACCGATACCGGTCGGTAATAGGTGATGGATGGGCTTTGTAGTTGTAGTTGTGTTGTATATAGATGGAGCTGGAGGTGGGTGGTATGATGGAGTAGGGTTGCGGATAGGGATAGGGATAAGGATAAGAATAATAAGAATGAAGATAAAGTGAATATATCATTGATATGAATGGGTTTTGTGTATGTATGTATGTATATGTGCGTATTACAATAATTATGGGTAGCTTTATGAGTATTTTATACTTTGATATAATGATTTGGATGGTTGGTAATCAATCATACTTAAGTAGACGAATATTATTTTATACTAGAAATCTCAGTTTGTATAGTACTTGAGTAAGAGTCGGGGTGGGGTTAACACTTGCTATATATATACTACTACTACTACTTTTTTCATATCTCATTTTCAATATTTAATTATAAATCAATATTGTATTATTTTTTTATTATAAAAATAAGGATTTATATTAATTAATAATAAATAATCCGAGTCCTAGTATTTCAATAATATCTTTTATTTTATAGATTAATCTTTTAGTAAATAATTTGAAATCTAACTTGAAGAAATCTACTCTTTTAAAGTTTTTATAATTTTGTTTAATTCTCTTTTTAATTCTTTAATAAACTTGAAAATAAATATGAATAATAGGATTTTCAGTTCTTTCTTTATTCATTTAATATTCATATCTTTTTTAATTAAATTAAAGTTTAGCAAAGAACTTGAAGAGAACTTGAAATTAATCGAAATTTTATTTAAGATGTTTTAATCAGTCTGAGATAATATTAATATATCTTATATTATAATAAATCTTTATATGATTTCTTTTATAAATACTAGTATATATATATATTTAGATTATGATTATAAGGGATAATAAACTTGAAACTGTAATTAATAGGAATAGGAATATGGATTTGATTATAATATATCTTTGAAATTATAATTTTATTGTTTTTATCTTTTTTTTAAAAGGATTAATAGTGTGACGGAACAGACGGCTCTCTTCCGCCCACTGGCTCATACTACATACATAGTATGATATGACGGCTCTTTTGGACCTTCCTTTTACAGCTTAGAGCCCTAGCTCTATAGCTCTAGACCTAGGCATCTTACGCCTAGGACTCTTTCACCCTTTTTGGCCTAGCCCTTATGGCTTCCAATACCTGTATATATAGTCCTCCTTTTAACATCCTATATAGCTTTTCACTTGTAGATTCTAAGTATACAATCGGAGTCCTGTTTATACTCTTTTGGTCACATTATCTACAAGTCAATACTTACAGCTACGACTAGGGATAATCGTTAAATCTATCCAAATCTCCCTCTCAAAACTAATGCCAACTGTATCGACATTATCTAGAAGTGAAGAATTCGCATCAGTTGATAACCTCAGATTTCCGTCAATAAAGTGATGACACGATAATTCCTCCAAAAAAGAAAGGTCAAAGTGGTACTCCTGATTCTAGCAATAGCAAAAATCAGTGTGACTCACCTGGTTACAAATACGATACCATCAGTACTCCTCTTGACTTTCTAAAAGTTCCTGGTGCCCTTTATTGTTTCCCTTCTTTCTTTCCTAGATTACTATTTGGTAACAATCCCTATACTTCTTTTTCAATGGAAGAGGTATAAGAAATTATTATAGTGAACCCCGGGAAACAACCAAGGCTTTACCCCTCTTTACCTACTTCCCCTACTTCGGAATCTTTTGCACTTGTAGAGAACCAAACCGACAATATCTATCTAATACAGATCTTATATAAGATAAAACAAAAACTAAAGGAAGTACAGACTAAACTAGCAGAAAAAGATATTTCATTTACCCCCATTTATAATAGAAATAAAGCATCTGGTAAGCAAGCCCTATTGACCTATATTTCCTGCTCTCCCTTCGGTTATACTATTCAAGTTCCTGGTTTTATTACATTATATTATACCCACTATGATAATACCCTCTCTAAGGATAAGCCTATCCCCTCTATCGAAAATCAAGGACCACATCGCCCTGCTTCCATTTCTGTATACTCTCATTGTATTATCAGTTTCATACCTACGCCAGATACAGGAATGAATATCCGTTGTGAGAAAGCTTACCGAGCTACCTCTGCCTTACACTCCTCTTTTCGATAACTCCGAGTCCCTGATCTAGCCACGAAACTTTCAGATAGCTAAGCTTCTGATCTCCGGGTACAAGTATGGGACAAGATGGTTACATATACTCTATAGGATTACCATATTCACTTTCTATCTGATAATCATTATTATACATAGATTTACAATCAAACCGAGGGATAGTTATATAGTACTCTGGAATCTCTCTATTTGGATAATAAATACAATATTTATGACCTTATTCAGCAAATAGTTTCTGTTATACTAAATCCTTTTACAATTCGAATAATCAAAATCAAATACAACTCTCTTGTTATATTATCTAGGGAAAGGTTTTTCGATTTCTATTCCAAGTTTTGTAATTTTGTCGCTCAGACAGAGATCCTCAATAACGAATGTCTCCATAACAATCTATTCGATAAGACAGTATATTGTTTGACAAGTACTTCTGGTCACGAGTTTGTATATTCCATTACAATTGATGAATATACTAAAGTTCTAGGCAATCTTGATATTGCTTATCAACGATTTGCTGCAATCTATGTTTTTTATCCTTACTACTCTCTTCAGGGCATTCGTTCTATCCAATCACTTTCCATTTTCAGTGCTGCAATACCTTGTAGTAGTATCACTGGAGTATACAACAGATCTATAATATTCTTTAGTATACCTTATCGCTTGCTCTCTGCTGTACCTATCCTTACTCTACGATATTTTTCAAGTAGACCCCTTTTTACTCCTTCCTCTGGTTTCAGACAAGCCACTCTTCAATACACACCTTGTACCTCTGCAGTTATCAATAAAATTGATAACGAGATAAATCCCGAGTTGGATATTGAAGAGTTCAATAACAATTATAATAATCAAGAAATTGACTAAATTGACCAAATTGATCAAATTAACCAAATTAACCAGACCGAGGATTTTCTATCTTATTCAAAAAAGGATACTCTATAAGTATCATCTCTTTTATAGGGCAGATACAGGATATATCATATCTTGATTTGTATACTCTTATGGGTGGCCACCATCTCTCTTTTCCAATCACTCTGGTAAGGGATAGTATCGCACTCAAAACACAAGATCTAATAGATTCCGAAGCTAATGGTTATGCTTTAATTGATCAGAACCTGGTAAAGCATCTTGATTACTATACAAAACCAGTCATATGAAAGCTATCGACTCCTATACCTATCAAAGGGTATAGTAGCATTGTCGGTTCATACGTTTCTTATATTACTTATTTTACTTTAATAATCGATAAACACATTCAGTATAATACTCCTTTCCTGGTGCTTCCCTTGAGGTATCATCTTATTATTCTAAACCGTTAATAGTTAAATATTTATGATATTGGTTTAGATTATCATCGCCAACAACTTCAGTAATGTACAGACTATCCTTCTACAACATTTTATACCAAGTACTTCTACATTGATCCTTAGACTATATATCTTCGCAATATTATTAACAAAAAACATCAGCAAGATATTATTCGATAAGATACAGTAATCGACAGTGAAAATGTCTCCAAGGCCTTCCCCTTGAAAGAATCTCTTGTTGTTGCCCTGATCAATCAAATCGCTCCTAGCCCTGGTGTTATTAGGCTAGCCGATACCTTATTAATTAGTGCACAGACCAAAAAGACCAGAATCACCTTCTCAACCTCGATCTCCAACCTCCCTCGTACAAAAGTATCCTCAAATAGGAGAATCTTTGATAAATCCCTGGGTTTTGATTTTACCCGAATATTAAAAGACCTCAGAGAACCCTACTCGAGTTCTTCGATATCTACAATTCGAAGAAAATATCCGATTTTGCTAAATTCATGATTCCCATTTACAATGAAATCATTAGATATCCACGAAATCTCAGTTTATGTTTTCGAAATTGTCTATACCAGATTCCCAAAAAACGAACTGTTTACCTGCATTTTTCAGGAAATAGATTCATTGCTTAATCAAAAACTCTTGAAACAAAACAGAAAAGTTGAGATATTTATTATCGAAAAGGTTTTTGCAAAAACTAATCGGAATTTCAACAAATTTGCTCTAAAGCTATTGGCTATATTTACTCCAGAAAAGCTTTTTATCCTTGATAAGTATACCTCCTTCTACAACATCTTCAACAAACAGAAATCGAACATTTTGCTTTTTCATCATACTTACAATCATACCATTATTTTTGAGAATTCAACCGAGATTAGTTTAGGTTACTCACCTCTCTATAAAATGTCTATCGACAAGTTTGAGGTAGTTAAGATCTACCTAACTGATAATTTAGCAAAAGGATTTATTGAACCTAGTTAAGTATTATTCATTATTTTTATTCTGTTTATCAAAAAAGTAGATAATAGTCTACAATTATATATTGATTATTACAAACTTAATACCTTGACACACAAGGATTGTTACCCTCTCCCCCTGATTGATAAGATTCTTACATATCTCCAAGATGTTAAAATTTATACGAAACTTGATATTTATCAAGTATTCCATCATATTCGTATAAATTCCCAATTTGAAGAGTATACTACTTTTTGTATACAATATAAATCCTATAAATATAAAATCCTACCTTTTAGCCTAATCAACAGCCCAGTTACCTACCAGCGCTATATAAACAATATATTGTTCAACTATTTAGATAACTTCTGTACCGCATATCTCAACAACATCCTCATTTACTCTGAGAACATCGAAAACCACAACGAACACATACAGAAGGTCCTCATACACCTACACACTACTAGCCTACCGATAGATCTCAAGAAATCCGAATTTGATATTACCTATATCAAGTACTTAAAATTCATTATCTCCACTAATGATATAGAAGTTGATCCCAACAAGATAGCGATTGTATACAACTGGTAATACTCAGCTACCCTAAAAGGAATACAATCCTTCCTTGGGTTTTGTAATTTCTATCGACGATTTATACCTAACTACAATGTCATTGCCTTTGCTCTGGTAAACCTCACTCGAGTTAATGTCCCCTTTTCTTTCATGAAAGAATACATGAATTCTTTCGATACCCTACAAGAGCAATTTACCTCTGTTTCCCTACTACAACACTATAATTATAATTTGGAAAGTATACTTGAAACAGATGCCTCTGATGGTGTCATTGCCGCTGTATTGTCACAAAAGCATAGAGAACAGTGGTTGCCTGTAGTGTACTTCTCGAAAACCATGCTTCCCATCGAACTCAATTACCCTATCCATGACAAAGAATTGACTGCTATAGTCAAGGCCTTTGATTATTGAAGATCTGAACTAATAGGATCACATTTTAATATAAAAGTATTCATTGATCACAAGGTATTAGAGTACTTTATAATCTTCAAATAGCTTAATAATAAACAAGTTTGTATTACCGAATTTCTTGTTGATTTCAATTTCCTTATTATATATTGTTCTAGTAAAGAGAACTCTTTAGCTAATATTTTCTTTCGCAAAGACAATGATATAAAAGTTATAAATAAACAAAAGAAGAAATAATGTATACTACCTATCAGAGATATATACACACAACCCCTCTCTGTACACCCAAATGTTACAAAAACCTCGAAAATGCTTTCAAATCACTACTATTGGAGAGGATTAAGAGATAATGTTGCCCACTACATTCGTAATTATGAAATATACCACTATTCCAAGGTTTTTTGTAACAAGAAACCAGAATTTTTGAAACCCTTTAACATACTGCAATACCTTTGGCAACACATTACCATAGACTTTTGTAGCTTTAACAAAGATAAATATGGATATGATAATATCTTAGTTATTATTGATAGACTCATCAAATAAACTATTTCTATTCTTTGTACTAAGGAATATAATGAAAAAGAGTTTGCCGAATTATTCATATATCACATTTATTGCTATTACAGTTTTTCTACCTCCATACTCTTAGATTGAGATATATAATTCATTAATAAGTTCTGGAAAGAGTTTTTAACCATACTTAATATCACCCTGGTACATTCCTTTACAAATCATTTTTAAACCGATAATCAAACAGAGATATACAATCAGTATTTATAGCAACATTTATACCCCTACGTCAACTACTATCAAGATGATTAATCACATTTTCTACCATTTATAGATTATATATAATTAATGTTGCCCCATGATTTTTGGGTCAAATAACTCCTTTCGAAGTTTTTTATAGATATCCTCTTTATATTGAATAGGACTGGAAAAAATACAATTCTGATCCCCTCGACAAAATCAATATTTAGGAAACCTGTGAATTCGCTACTCGTGTATATAGTGTATAGGAATTTGCCTGCAATCAAATCCAATACACTCAAGATCGAATAGTCTAATAATACAACAAACATTGTTGTGAACCTGACTTCAAAGTAAATGATATGATATAGTTGGATTTTTGATATTACAAAATTCAGTGGTCCTCCCGCAAGCTTGATTTTTTTATCACTAGCAAATACGAGATTGTAAAGAAAATTGGATAGTTGTATCGATTTGCATTCTCAGTAATAATATATATATTTGATGTGTTTCCTCCCGAAAAACTTTACCTTATACCAGAAGACCCACTCCCAGAACAAATTAACCCTCCGTTATACCCCATGAATATCATTGGTAAAGAAAAATAGAAAGTAGAGGAAGTATTAGCTTCAAAGTTGTGATACAAGAACATTTTCTACTAGATCTCCTGGTTAAACTACTCTCTGGATATTACATAATACAAAATAGATAATTTTAAATATTCTTTTTACAAACTTTAAGCTTATCACTTTAATTATTCTAGCCAAGTAGGATTATTTATTACCCTTACAATATAGATAAAGAATCACAACAACAAAGTTAACAATTATGATAAGATCATAGGTGATTTGCTTATGAAAGGATGTGTAAGGTTATGCTTTTTCGAAAGGAGAGATAATGTGACAGAACAGATAGCTCTCTTCTGCTCATTGGCTTATACTATATACATAGTATAATATGATAGCTCTTTTGGACCTTCCTTTTACAGCTTAGAGCCTTAGCTCTATAGCTCTAGACCTAGGCATCTTATGCCTAGGACTCTTTCACCCTTTTTGACCTAGCCCTTATGGCTTCTAATACCTGTATATATAGTCCTCCTTTTAGCATCCTACATAGCTCTTCACTTGTAGATTCTAAGTACACAATCGGAGTCCTGTTTATACCCTTTTGGTCACATTTATAGATAGTAAATCTTTACTTATTAAAACTATAATATTCCCTGTATATTATTCTTCTTTTTATATAACAAATCTAATTGATAATAGATACTCTAAAAAAAAGCATTCACTAATTACTCGTTTATAATAAAATACAATATTTTGACCCAATCTTTGATCCATCATCGAGAACTTTATTTAATTAATAATAAAATAACTGATTATATTATTGATAATTTTATTATAGATATAGTAATAGATCATTATTACAAAACTTGGTTTTTTTTTCATTATAAAACTCTTTTCTGATATTTCTTTAATCTTCGGATTACTATAGTTTCAATGCTATAATCCATATATCGATTAGAGAAATATAATTTTCTTGTTTTTGTTTCAATATTATATAGCCAATTATTACCCATAGGATATTATTATCTGATTCAAGTTTCTATAATATCTATATATCAAGACATTAATAATCTGTTTCGAAACTATTTTTAAAAACCAATTACTTCACCTATCAAGATCCT
>KI628942.1:4051-14258 GCA_000503235.1 Sclerotinia borealis F-4128
CGTATAGCCCCTCCCCTTCCCTCCTCCCTATATCCTTTCATATCAATAACTTTATTTTATTATAACCAAATTAATACATAAATTTTGTAACCAGAATAATACCTTTTTTTCTTAACAACCAAATTAATATATAAATTTTGTAACCGGAATAATACCTTTTTTCTTCTTGTAATCAGATTAATATATAAATTTGTAACTAGAATAGCATCATTTCTGTTCCTGAGATCAAATTAACATATTTTATTTTGCAACTAGAATCACACAAAAGATTTAACCTGAAATAGCATATATCATATCTCGATTAACACTTAGGTTATTTCGGGTATCAAATTTCAAAATGATGCTATTCCAGGTATTTACCATATATTGTATTAGGTTTCTCTTCTTGAATCTTAATAGAGAAGGAAGTCAAGTCTGATGACAACAATCAAGCTCCAGCTCAACTTACTTATCATATTGAAACTTATCATAAATTCAACATGGAATGTTTGACTTTTGGAAACTAGTTAGTACCTACAGTATACTAGCACCATCTCTATTTCATCAATCCACCACCTAATAACATTACAAAGTCAAATAATCAACAACCATAAAGCAATTTCTTCAATAATGTAACACTATCTATCTCCAGTTTCAAGTCACAAATATCTGTTTTAGTTTGTATCACCGAATAGTTCCTGATAGCGAGCTCATTCAGACCTCACGAAACAACTTGAAACCTTACATTAGACTTTCCAATATCTTTAAGCCTGCGTTTGAGTTTGAGTTTGACAACATATCTCAGCTCTAGCTCTTCTCCACACAACGTAAGAAATAGTTGGAAGCCCGAGGAAGCAAACAAACATAAGTTCATCCACTATATTATTACCAGAAAGAAAAAGGAATACGTTTACGCTACTGAGTATTCCAAAGACTCTCTCGACTCGATATGATGAGTTTACATTTATACGATATTAGACAATATGGAGTAGTTATCTGAAAATCTTTAATTTGTATTTCCTAAATACGATTTATAATCCACGAGTAGAGAAACAACCACTACGGTACTTCCGAGTCGGACGATTGAAGGACCTAATCTTCTCTTGTTTGGTTTGCTTGTACTATTATATAGTACTCGAGTATATGATCTACTTGAATACTGAGTGAGGGAGAAGGATCTTCGAAAATGATAAATAGAGACAGAGAGTTTTCTTTTGTCATCAAATTAGATGCTTCAGAAAGAAACGGCGGCAAATAAAATGTGTCTGAGCTCATTCAAAGTCCAGCTATATTACTCCAGTACTTGTAAGTCATTATCAGCAGCTGAGTTAGGAGTTGATATCCAATCCATTATGTCCTCTCCTCTAGAATCATGTTCTGAGAAGCCTCGACCCGTATGATATCATTTGTCTTATGTCTTCAAGAGGAACCACTCTTTTTTAGTAGCAGCCAAACTGAACTGTCAAAGGCATGCTAATATAGTGGTAGAATTTCAGGCTTCATTCTACTGCGTCGACGTATTCTTGCAACCTTTGAGCATATGGGTCATCTTTCGAAATTCCCCACTTCCATCCATTCCGTCCGTGGCTCATGCCCTTCTTCTCTTTGGCATTCGTGAGACATACACATTCATGGGAGATTGTCGTCAGCAATGTTACCTTCAGCGAGGGCCCCATTTGGTTTTTGATTGGAGACCTAGTCACTCTTTCTTTTTATAGTGCTTATTATTTGAGTTCAAGTATGGTGGCGGCGTAGCAGCATGAGCTTGAGAAGAGAGAGAAAAGGAAGAACCATGAGAAAACCTTGAAGAGTTTCTGGGTGGTACATAATTCAGAATTAAAGCAGGGTGCAAGATATTCAGGATCATGGAGATAAAGCAACCTTCAAGGTTATAGAAACTCTAGTAGAAAATCGGACGCTTTCGGACCTGCTGGACTATAAGAAATCCTAAAAGTCGTACTATGGTATATACTTGTCCGTCACGGTGGTGCAGTTGACTAATCAATGAACAAATCGAAGGAAGAACGGAAATGATAGCTAGACTAAAATTGAAGTTATTGCAAGCATTTGGACAATATCAGCACCCTCGAACTATTCCTAAACAATCAAAGATAATTTCTTAGTACTGCTAAGTTTTCTGGCTTCAGAATTTGATGCTGTGATGTGATGACAACCGGTATTTTACTCAAGCTGTCTGATGAACAAGGGGGATATTGCTTATGTAATATGAGTATTTAATGTCTTCCAAAGCTTATTTGGAATGTCTGATGGTAAAATTTTGGAACTTTCTCATTACATTGATCATGAAGGTGAGTCGAAAGAATCTGCCATCGGCGGAGAATGTGGGAGCAACATTTGTCATTCTGCATGATACTGTATCCACTACATAATCTTTCCATTCATGTCTGACCAAGTATCACTTTCCGTTCTTTCCTTCCTCTCGCACCTCAACTTTCGTTGTGATCCATATTTCAGATCTCAAAAATACAAGACGCAATGTCATATCCACCTGTTCCTCTGCCAAATGGTAAATCTGATCGTTCAGAATTACGTCGTTATCTAACAGAAAACAGGCCAAAATCTTACAGCTACCCTGCATAGCAATTCATACCCCGCTATCGACTCCGCCACGAAATCTAACCACAGCAAACATATAGTTTTCATTACAGGTGCTTCGAAAGGTGTTGGCAGAGCTACAGCTATATCATTCGCGAAAGCCGGAGCTGAAGGGATTGCTATCGGTGCACGTTCAGATCTATCTTCACTCGAGACAGAAATCCAAGAGGCAGCAAAGGCGGCAGGAAAGGTCCCACCAAAAGTCTTATTGATCAAGCTTGATCTGCTCAATCACCAGAGCGTCAAAGATGCTGTTGAAAATGTCGAGAAGAGTTTCGGGCGATTGGACATTTTGATCAACAATGCGGGACACTTAGCGAACAGTCAATCGATAATTGATTCAGATCCTGACGATTGGTGGCAGACATTCGAAGTCAACATACGTGGTGTATATTGGATGACACGTGGATTTCTCCCTTTGATGTTGAAGGGCGGACTAAAGACAATCGTCAATGTAGCTAGTACCGGAGCCAATTCATTACGACCTGGAGCTAGCGGGTATCAAACGTCGAAGTTCGCATTACTTAGATTCACAGAGTTTACGATGACGGAGTATGCGGAACAAGGAATACTGGCTTATTGTGTACATCCTGGTGCTGTTGCTACGGATATGGCAAAGAAATTGCCGGCATATCTTCATGAAGGTAATCGTGGTCTCTATAAGAGTAAAGGGGAGTTCTTTTACTAATATTCGGAAATAGTCTTGAGGGATAATCCAGAAGTTGCGGGCGATTCCATGTGCTTCTTATCACAAGAGAGGAGAGAATGGTTAGCTGGGAGGTATATAAATTGCACTTGGGATATTCCAGAGTTCTTGGGTAAAGAAAAAGATATCGTGGAAAACGATAAATTAAAGGAGAGAATGCTATTCTAGAATCGGATATACAATATCGAAGACTTCGAGCAATTACTTGACAGAGCCTAGGCATCGTTCGATGGTCAATCAATGCCTTGACATCTAGAGCTAGATCTTAGAATTAATCTTATGACGACTGCCAATATGCAGCACGAATATAGAAACATCAAGGTATTAACTTTGGAAGGTAGCCCGATATCAAATCTGTGAGTTCTACCAACCCCCCTCTGCAAAATCTCATTTGGTTTCTCCACGGATTACTTTATCCGGTAATCCGGTGAAACATGCGGAGAAAGACTAAAGGGTGGAGTCGTGGGGGATACTTATACCCCGAATTCAAACTCCAACAAAACCGAACTATCGAAAGTGGACCTTGAACATACATAAATATGTTGTACCATAGAATTGAAGCATTATTGGCTTCTAGAAACACAACACACAAAACAAAGGATCACGAGGCTTTGCCGTACCTTTACAGCACAGCAAAGTTAAGTGGCTTCGTTACTCCTTGGCTGGCAAGAACGAAATTCAACCGTTATGCTCACAAGCTATTGTCCAGTAGGAGCATACAGCGCACTATGCCCCCGGAACGCTTGAAGCTTCTCAAATACTTAAGAACCTGAGTTTCGAGAGGATCTACATGCTGCAATTATACTTCCTTTTCTCATTTTCTCATCTAGTGTTCTCAATTATATGTACTTGAGCTTCTGATCCTGCACAAATCTGTACAGGCCAATCATATAACCTTCAGTTCCCTGATCTTCTCTTCTCATCTCTCAATCAAATCCAAGACTACTGAAGTCATGTCCAGTCTTCGAAATATCCTCCGAGTATCAACTCGATATCTCCGTCCCCATCCTTATACTCTCACACGCAGTTTCTCTGTCCTTGCTCGTCTATCAAGTCAAACACGCAAACCGCCAACTGCACCAGAGGCCGAGAGTGCAGCACTTCAGGGCGACCAATCGCCATCATATCTAGGTACCATAAAACGCCTACCTGAATTCAGTTTGGCCGATAAAGTGGTATGTGTTTCCGGAGCTGGAAGGGGATTAGGATTGGTACAGGCAGAAGCATTATTGGAGGCTGGTGCTAAAGGTATGCAATGAAAACCGATAGACAGGAAAGAACTAACAACATAACACAGTCTATGCTCTCGACCGTCTCGAAACTCCCTCTCCAGATTTCGATCGCATCGCCTCGCGCGCCCAGAAAGAGCTTGGCACATCGCTCTCTTACCGCCGCATCGACGTCCGAGATGTCGATTCTCTAAATTCTATAATTAAGGAAATAGCACAGAAGGAAGGACGTATGGATGGCTTGATTGCAGCAGCGGGTATCCAACAGGAAACTTCGGCGTTGGAATATACAGCTAAGGATGTGGATCTCATGATGAGTGTTAATGTAACCGGGGTATTCATGACGGCCCAGGCGGTTGCGAAACAAATGCTTAAATTCGGTAATGGGGGGAGTATAGTACTTATTGCTAGTATGAGTGGAACCGTCGCTAACAAGGTTCGTCACTTCCTCACTTTTCCTCATTTTTCCTTAGATTATCCTTTGATTTTGATTCTCTACATCTATCTAATACAATTATCTCAGGGTCTCATCTGCCCCGCCTACAACGCATCCAAATCCGCCGTTCTACAACTAGCGCGCAATCTAGCCAGCGAATGGGGCGAACATGGTATCCGCGTCAATACAATCTCTCCAGGATACATCGTAACGGCCATGGTGGAAGAATTATTCGAGAAATTTCCGGAACGCAGAATCGAATGGCCTAAGCAGAATATGTTGGGGAGATTGAGTAAGCCGGAGGAATATAGGGGGGCGGCTGTGTTTTTGTTGAGTGGTGCTAGTAGTTTTATGACTGGTATGTTGGTTTTTATTTTTTGTTTTTTGGGGGGATTTGTGCTACTGTAATGAGGGGTGGATTGACTAATTGACTGACGGGGTGTGTTTGATTTAGGTGCTGATCTTCGTATGGATGGGGGTCACGCGAGTTGGTAGGTAGTGCTATCTATCAATGGCCCTCTTTCCTCTTTCCTCTGTCTGGGGACTTGGGGGAAATGAAGGTGAATATGGCGAGGAGCTAGCTGGGAGTTGGGCTTGAGCGATGGATTGTTGCGGCGAATACCATATACATATAATATCACCGTTTATACATGGATGAACAGAAGCCAGAAGCTAGAAGCTAGAAAGAAGCTCATGATGTACCGGTATGTTCGGACGTGAAATTTGCATCCATCCCGCTTCCTCATTTACATCAATGGTCAAAGTCGATAAAAGCCCACCGAACCAAGAAAAGGAAAAAAAAAGTTTCAAAGTGACTGTTTGACCCTGGGGCGGTGTACGAGTATTGGGATTTGGGATTTGGGAGAGTGGGTAGGTAAGTAAGTGTAGGGAAGGGTATGTATGTATGTATGTGGTTAGGTTGCTTGTATTTTTATTTGTATTTGTGATGGGTTGTATATGTAGGAGTGAAGAGTGGGAAAAGGGGAGAAGGGAATTTATATATGTACGAGTATATATTCTCAAATATATAAAGGATACAGAGTATAATATCCTCAACTTCATCACAAACCATCAATTCTCATATTAAACACATGAATATCTAAACCCAACACACAACAACACAACATACAACATACAACCCCCAACTATATATCTATCTATCATCTATCACCTCTATCTACCGACTCACCTACCCAATCCCCCTATAACATAATCCATCCCCACACACCTCGGTTTCCACAAATCCGTTTCATTGATTCCCCAGCCCGGTCGTCCGGGATGATATCCTCCAGTTGCGTAGCTTCCTCTTCTAGGAGGCTTGGCATATCCATATCTATCCCCATATCCATATCTATCCCCATATCCATATCTATCCCCACGCAACGGCCTTCTAATCAGTCCATTACCCCTCCTTAGCATCGGCCACATAGGAATATAGCACCTCTCCCCCCCTCCACATATCTCCTCACACCCTATCCAATTACCGGCCCAACCCAACCATGCCATTAATTCTTCCTAATTTCGGCCACAAGTATCTTTGTGGATTCTATTGTATCTGCATCTGGCGGAGATGGGTTGTATGTGGAGTAACTGGAGTTCCAGAAACTTTCGACCGAAAACCCAATATCGATTATGGTATTGCAGATTTCTGATGCCGTTTCTTCGATAGCATTTTTAAGAGTGATTTCTTCGGGGGAGAGGTGTGTGGACATACTTGTGCCGAGCGACGGATCCAGAAGACGCGTGTGCTAGTCGTGGCAGCGGGAATGGGTGGTTGTGAAGAGCGGGGATGCACGCGTTCAGATGGATTTGTCTGCTGTCGGAGACGGATACGGATATTCGAGGAATGGGAGGAGAAATGAGTGGGTTTGGTCTCGCATGGATGATATCCATTTTCTCTGTGCAGAATGGTTGGATGATGGGATGGAAGTGGAAGAGTGGTTTTGTAGGGTTTGGAAGAGTTGGGCTAAGGGAGATGCGTAGGTTTGCACGGTTTGGTTGGTTATGGTTTGCCAGTCATTACCGGTACAATTTCCAGATTGACCTAATATTAGATTCTTAAGGACTCTCTCGGAATCCTGTTTCATCATTGTAGCTGCAGCTGTACTCACACCATCTAAAGTATGTGATATTCTCCTCATCAAAGCATTTAGAGCCGTCGTTCTCGTGTCATCATCGCCGAAACTACCTTTCCAGAACCCTTCACGTGTGAAGTTCAATGATTCCTTTTCTATGGCACCGCGTGCTCGTGCTTGGGTTTCGAATTTGGGAGAATAGTAGTTTAGAATTCCACAGGTGAGCAGTTGAACCCTGTTTTCACCACTAATGGAGCCGGCTCCTGAAGATCCGTAATGAGTGGCGGCACTAGTAAACCAGACCCAATCTTGACTTCGAAGAAATGGTTCTCTTTCAGCGTCATGTCTGAAGTTTGGTGGCATGGCAGGATGATTTTCCGTGGGATTTTTTGTTTGAGTAGTTTGAGGCGATCTTGTCGTTGCAGATGGTAGTGGGAGGCAGGATGTCATATCCGTTTCGTCCTCTTCATACAAATCTTGCGATATAGACTCAGGTAATAAAGGAGCTGTAACATTCAAATGCCCTACCAATCTCAAGCTTTCATTCTCGAAATCACACCAGATCATTTCAAATCCCGCGTTCATTCTCACAAACCCTTCGACTCCCCAACTTCTTCCACCAAGGCCTTTCTAAGGCACCCAAGCACATAGACCTATTGCTCGATCGTACTCTTGCACTAGATCTGGTCCATAATCTCCAATAGGATCTGGCCCAGATACATTATCGTAGATGTGCAGCATTTGTGTGTCCATTCGTCCTGTTCCCATGAGGGTTACGAAATCGCCGTCAAAGTAGATGCATTTTGCTGTGCGAGTAGTTTGGAATGTGAGAAGATGGGGGTTTCTAGTAGAACCCGTAATTTCATAGGCCATTTCACTGCTGCATGATTAGTAAGTGATCTATCCTATAATCACTCTTTCGCGACAGACTTTGGAGAGCGTGTATGATGATGATCGGCAGCAAGAGAGCGTTTGACTTGGCTGTCTAAAAAATCATAATGCAGATAGATCAAAGCATCTTTCACTCCTCAGTTGTCCAAACATGAGTAGCACAATGGAGAGCCCTTCATCGGTGATTGTAAAGTCTTCATGATGCAGGACTTTTAGATTTTCATCCAGAAATCATTCTACCCTTCACGTATACACGCCTTGCAATATATTGACATTCATTGGTGGCCATAAGATAAGATACTGCACTCACAGATCGCTTATTGGGTACAGTGGGGTTAAGGGGGCTCACCGGGACCTCGTCAAGAGCCGATGATAATTTCTTTAAATTCTCGTCCACAGAGTCAAAAATGTTGTTTTTAGAGAGCATCACTATTCAAAGAGAAGATGGGACATTGAAATATACGTACATGTCGAAAGAGACCCATTCTGGACTTCCAGGTAGAGATTCACCATCTCTCCTACAGGTGGTATTTCACACGGAACAATGCTATGCCTGCCCACTTGGAAAGAATCTATTAGGCCACTTGTTGTAAAAGTCCGTAGACTGAAGCAAAACAGTCAGGTGCCGATGAAAAGAAGTTTATGTTACATTTTAAGTTTTGAGATTCAGTAGACTTTGAGGCTGCAAACAGAGGGTATTGATTTTCAGAGGACACTGTGACAGGATGAAGAATGTATGTATGAGTACTCGAGTACAAAAAATAACGAGATGATGTAGAAAACTTATCATTTTGAAAAAGATAAGGGTCCGTTTGGCTCGTGCCTTGTATAATAAATGTACTATATAAAAAAAGTACACACTAATTTTTTATATTCTATTTCTTTAAACATACATTTTCGAGACTATTCTATTTGGATTAACCTGAAATAGAGCATAAATATATATTAATTCTTATATAAAGAAATATATTATCAAAATAGAAAATAAAACATTTTGTTATATAGTACTCCCTTCACATTCCACTTTTTCCCTCGCTAGCACTCCCTAAACCACCTTCTACCCAATTTGAATATGATTTCAATAGTTATAATAATAATAACTATTTGAATATTTTGATATTATATATTTTATCATCTTGTTATCATTCCCTTTTTAATTATTTTGTTATTACTCTTTTTCCCCCCTGCCCCTACCCCTCTTTTCCATCCTATCCTATCCTATAGCAACTATATCACTAATACCTAGAAAAACTTGGATTCGAAAATATAATAGAAAATTTATAGTTATTATAATTATTATTATTACAATTACTATTTTCATTTATAATCGAAGATATTTTTGATCCAGAAATTATCAATATATATTGAAATTAATTAGATAAAAATAATTAAAAGAATTACTTGATAAATATCCAATTAGAATACAAAATAATCTATTGGTATCACCGTGGTGGTGATGAAGTGTCAATAGTACTATCGTATTTCACGTGTTTATATTGCTTTAAGGAACTAAACTATAAAGATACTAATACTAAAAAGATATACATTCTGTAATGGCCAAAGTATTGTTTATTATTCTAACCCTTAACCCTACCATCTATTACAGTTAAATAAATAATATCCAGATATTAACAATTATCTAAAAATCGAATGAATTTGTTCTTAATAGTTTTCTTTATATTCTATTAATCCCTTTCTCTTTAATTTTTTTCAATCTATTCTATAATTTTGATTTTGATAATATTATTATTAATTAATTCTTTGAGTGCTTTTCCTGCCTTAGATTTCGTTATTGCATCAATAAGATTAGATTTTCTATCAATCCATTTAATCTTTATGATCTTATATTATTTATATAATTGTCTAAGGGCTATTAAATCGATTATTAAACTTTTCTTTTAGGTTGTGCTTAGTTTAGTAAGACAATTGTAAAATGATTTGGAGTTAATATAGATAACAAAAGAGACTCGTTTCTTTGTGAAAACGTTATCTATTATATTTTTAATCGCTATATTGGAATTGAATCCGAATGTCATTTTATAAAATTCTGAAGCCAAGACATTTTATATAATTCTTTTATATTTGATAAATAACCAGTAGATAATATTAGCTCTATTATACTTATCCATTAATATAATTAAATACCTGATTTGTAATGATAAGTCATAGTTGTTTGTGAATAAAATATCAGTAAATATAATCAGCTTTAAGGAGTTGATATCAAGTGGTAAAAATTTGAATCCTCTTATAGAATTATCGATTTGCTATTGGATAT
>KI628943.1:0-13679 GCA_000503235.1 Sclerotinia borealis F-4128
CGTTATATCAAAATACATTATTCATCTCATCTTAAACGCCGTCGATTACACTCAGTCCTAGAAAATATCGCAGGTATTTTCTAGAGATGTTCATATCTTCTCTCTATTTTCGGGTTCTTATATCAATCGTATAAGATTGATATCAAATGGCATACTAGTAGTCCGCCAAGGCGATTAAGTATTAACGCAACTAGCTCCGAAGCCACTCTCCGAGGTCTTCAACTTCAATCTCATTATTGAGCGCCTGATTCGTTTGAACACGTTTTATATTCTTGTATATCAAAACGTTTTGAGATCGCTAATCTCAGTTCAGAGTTTTGAAGCTATCTTTTGAATACCAGTGGATAAATGAGGTATAAGCAAATATCGATTATGATATCACGATACTAGCTATTCTTCTTATGTGTATTTTATTATACGGTAAATTACTCTTATACTATTAAGAGTGAATTATATTACTTTCAATTATACCACGAAAATGATATCTATTTTACTCTCATGCCACTTAGATTCTATGGTAGAGTTTCTAGTAGAATCTATAGTGGGAGGGTGGAAGGGTGGAAGGGTAGAATGTATATTGGAAGAGTAGAATCTGTGATAGGAGGATAGAATCTAGCCAATTAGGATTAGATTCTAAGTGGCATAATAAGGGTAAATAAAATTCAATTTGGTGGCATGGGAGTAATTTGCGTTTCTTAAACTTATAACTATATTCACGAGGTATTATACATTATATAGAAGTCTCAAATGCAAGATAAATTACTCTTATATTCAAACGCTACCAAATGTTGATGTTCTGTTTGGCGTCACGTCACGGCTACTTTTCTTTTCACTTTCGTCCATCATTTCGGTATCCTTGTTTTAAAACCCTATACGAGATTCATTCCATCTAAAATAAATCATTCAAAGTTTGAAAAACCCTCGCGACTGTAAAATATATCTCGTAACCTGGATATTACTCTTTAATAAATATTGAAAACGTAATGGTCCGGTACTGTTGCTATGCAAACTAAATCGCATCATTTCGCTAAATCGGAATGACAATCATGCTGATTCGCTCCGATGTTAACGAAGATTTACCAAGATTAGTGGCATGCTTGCATCGTTGTGAAGCGATTATTCGGCCATTAAGGGTTTGAATAATGATAAGCATTAGAGAACTATAGACTTTGTGGACTTAACTGAGTATAAGCTTACTTGAAAAAGTTAATTTTGTCCTAGCACCAGCTCATTATGCAAGTAGATTTTCTCACTGGCATACTCATTTATCATCTATACACTGGTTACCTGAGACTGTGCTGGGTGATACAGTAATAATATTTAGTTGATGAATCGCAATAAAGACATTGGCGTTTAGATATTCGAAGATTTGACCGCCGTGGAAGGTTTCAATATGAATATATTAATGATAATGATGTAACCCGAGCCATATATCGTTGTGTGGATAAGAGGGATGTAGTCTAGTCTTCGGCTTTTCTACACGTTTGCGATATGAGGCTACAGTGCTACACTAATCGTAATATAAAGCTGAACTAAACAAACAGACTCGCTCTATAAGACCAATGAGACTAGGGTAAGTGGGCATTCGAATTTGGATTTATGGTCAGACTCGGCATCGGAGAAAATTTGAGATTTAAGTCATTAGACATACAAATCCAGATATCAGGATCATATCTACTCGAGTATTATCTCAAATATTTAGCTGTGGTGAATAGATCGTTGAATTTGGTTTGGATATTCAAAGTCATCATCTGTATAAGAATGAGCGCAAATGAATAACTAAATTCGGATCGAGTATAATAATCCCTCTTACTTTAATACCAACAATACAGCTTAGCTGGGAAGTTAATGACTTATAAATCGAAGATGTAGTAATACATATGGAGCTTAATCATCAAAAGCTATCCTCCAGCAAATGAAAGATTCTCGATGTTAGTTGCAATTGGAACAACCGTGACAATGAAGAATCTCTTTCGAGATGTCTCATCTTATAAGATTACCCAACAAACGCTACTTTCATCTTGCGAAGTGTGATTAGAGGAATAATGAATAGATAGGTGCAGTAGATATGAAGCTTTGCCTGTCTTTATAATGGTTTATATGACGTATATTGATACTTATAGTTAGTTGTACTTTTGACTTGGTGTTTTTCCTCATACATTTTATTCTTAGTCACGGTGCCCATCCAATCTTACTATAAGAGAGCCAGTTGGTCCATGAACGGGGTAGGGGCCTCATTTGATAATGGTTCTGTCAGATGCCTACATTGGTGCCCATCGATGTCTGATCTCAGATCTGATGTTGAGATAATATATTGGGGTTCGACGAAATGAGATAGAATGTTGATTAGACGATCGAACCTCATATTTTAAAATCGGTCTAGTAGACGCGGTATGCACTATACTGAAAGAGTGAAAATGCTGTGATTTGTGGAGTTGTAGACTAAAGCATGTATAAGGAGGGTATTATCATTATAGGTGCTTCAAATCCACTGTAATAGTTGCGGCTGGCCATGTGTAGTATAATATGAATCTCAGCCAGTGTTTGGAATTCATTAATATTACCATGATATATAAACGAGCAAGAATAAGATGCCCGAAATATACACTTGGAGTTATACTCAGTAGACTAAAGTGATATTCTGAGGGATATATATGACAATCGATTCAACGAAGTGGATTAAGCTACCGTCTTCTCTTTTATATGGCAATACGTCTCAAGCAATCTCGGACTTAGTACGTGCTGAAATTCAATGGATAGGTTGAGATTAAAGGGAAACTTAGATCGTGCCAGATGAGATCAAGAAAATCATCAAAACAGGTTCAATGGGTAAAATTTTTGTACAAGCTATAACAAATAGCTTCAAGTTGATCTCTATGAAAATTATCAAAACCATCCCACTAGCAATAATTTCAATTATCACTTGTATTCTAGCCATCACACCCTCTACATAATCACTCCGAGAGTCCAAGTACCTTCTTTCAGTCCGCTCTAATCATTATTAACCTTATCTTTGATTTCTATATTCAGCACTATAAAATCTAAAAGTTAGATTAGATATCCCCTTAGCCTGAGTGGATAATAATTAGATATTTACTATAAATATGCAATAACCTATATAAAATAAACTCCGAAATTAGAAAAAGCTATTATCTTTTAAAGATGATATTTTGATATTAGTTAATAGTATAGTAATACTATGGAGTAATCGTCTCAAAAGCGAGAATCCTTTTAAACCTATAAGATCTAACAACCTACTAAGTTTTTGATAATCTAAAAAATTAGACTTTTTACAAACACTAATCTAAATCAATTTACTAGTATTATTAGCATACTATTATTAAAAATTTGAGTTCAAGTTTAAAAGAATATCTCACCAGACTATCTCTCTATACTCGTAGACCATCTCAGATCATCTCAAATTAATTTTTTCCTCTCTAACACTCTACTCGTAACTCAATACTCCTTAACCATGACCCCCACCCAATACAACTGCCATGCCATTACTAGAATAATCAAATCTAACAAAAAGAAAAAAAGAAAAAAAGAAAAAAATCATTCCAACCTCCAAGTCTGAGCCTGAATCGGAGCGCGCAGAACAACTTCAACTTCAAGAGACATACATACCATTACCAGTACCAGTGCGGTACCTACCTATAATACACAAAGTGTAGCAAATCCGAGTCTACCTACCAAATACCCTGACACCGTGACATGGAAATGATCCTATCGAGTAGATTTAGATGGAGTTTACTAGTGATTAGGATCTGTCTGGGGAATAATATGAAATAAAATAAAATAAAAGCTTTAGAAAAGTTGGAAAGGGGGAATGGGGAATTGGGAATTGGGAATATTTTATATGTCATTTGTTGATTCATCCCATATTATCCCACCTCATCCCTCATCTCCCATCTATCCCATCTCCTATCCACCTCATCCCTTCTATACCATCCCATCCCATCCCATCCATCCCATTACTAGCAATTTACCACCAGATAACAATAACACAAGCCCCTAGTTCCACCACCAGATAACCAGACACCACCACCCAGATACCCCAACACTGCACTGATATCCATACCATCCCAAACCAATCCGAACCCCTAAATCCGAACCCCTAAGTCAAAAACCCCGAATCGAAAACCCTAATGCAACGCCAAAAAAAACCAGGACTCACTGAAGAAAAGAAGAAAAAAAGAAAAAAAGGGAAGAGAGAGAGCACTTACACTTACACTCACACCCACAATCGCAATCACAATCATAGAGATAAAACATCACTGGCACATAATATTATACTCTATATACAATCTACAACCTAATGATATCCACCTAATCACCTAACAACTATTCATCATCATCATCACCACCATCATCACCACCTACCATCCTCCTTCTTCTCCTCCTCTTCCTCACCCTTCTTTTCCTGCTCCTCCTCCTCCTCCTCCTCCACCATCACCACCATCTACCCTCCTCCAATACCCCCCTCGTAGCTTCCCCCTTCCTTCTCCTCGCTCTCCATTTCATTTTCCAGATATAGATTATTTCACTCCATATAAATAAATAAATATACTCATACACTTCTTTTCTTTTCATTTCTTTTATTTTCCATTGCGCCTATCCCATACCCATCCATTGCATAACCATTCCCATAAAGTAGCAATACTCCATACTCAATACCTCAATACTCGAGTACAATACTCAATACACGCGGCCCCCTCTCTCCCTCCCCCAAATAAAAAGGAAAAAACATCCTTGAATTAATTAAATTTAACTTCAAATACATACATACTCGAGTACATATATAATAACAAAATTACCCACCTATCCACCTATCCACCTTTCCACCTATCCACCATTCCCCCATCTCCCCCCTCTCTCCCTCCTCCTTTCCTCCCTCCCTTCCTGTCTATTTATACTCTCATACTCTCACACATCCTAAATCCTACATCCTACAACCTACTACAACCTACATCCTACAAACCCTTCATCCCTTCAGATCCAGTTCCGAAAACGCTAATACGTATCCATAGATCCATCATCATCATCCATATACCTTATATCCTCCGCCTTCCTCCCATCAAACTATCAATCAAATCAGATCCCCCTCAAAAACGCTAATACGTTCCGTTCCATACATAGATACCGATCCATCCAACCAACCACCAATTATAACCTCATCCCTCAACCCTCATCCCTCAACCCTCATCCCTCATCCCTCATCCCTCAACCCTCATCCCTCCCCAACTTTTTCGAAATTCCCTTCCTTATCCCCTTCCCGACCACCCACCCAAGAAAAAAATTAAAACAACCCGAGAAAAATAGAATAAAAGAAGAAGTAACACCCCCTAACCCCCCTTACCACCCCGCAAAACTCCAAACATTCTTGGTCCTATCTGCACTAGACGGACATAAAATAAATAAATAATACTACCAACAAGAAATCGACTTAAAAATCACAAATACAAACACAAACACCAATATCAGTGCAAAGCCTCGCCATAAGTCATGACACCACACCTTTACTTTTGCAAGTGCAAAAGTTAGGTGGAAGTATTTTGTTCCCTTCCACTTGTCTTGAAGAATATCATTCAGACAGTGTTGGGGATCCAGATCTCACAATTACGCATCGATCTTCAACTCATCTCAATCTTTCCATCTCGGCCAATAATCTCACAAATCTACTATGCAACTCGAGGAAAAAGTCCGGTAGACCGACAAGCTCCGCCAAGCCCCTACCCTTCAAGCTCGCACCCACCATTCTACTATCAGGTCCCCTATTACCTCCTCTCAGGAAAGAAGAAGTAGGTGTACTCGTCTGTCCAGTTGCAAAAGCACTACTACTATTACTGTTTACACTTCCATTTCTCTCATCACCTGGTCTCGGAGATTGAGGCGTTGATTCGGAACGTGCGAGTTCTTCGTCAGCAAGACGTGAGATCCAATCTGCGAGATCGCGAAAGGCGGCATCGAGGAAAGAGAAGGTGCGCATGGCCATACGTTCTTTGTGGGTGGAGAGAGCGATGAGAGCATAGACGCGACGACGACCTCGAGCGGTAGGGTCGGGGATGCGGAAGATGTAGGCGGTGGTATAGCCAGCCATTGGATCACCGAAGAAAATTGGTCCGCCGGATGAGGTGGTTGTGGAGGAGGTGAGGTGGGAGGAGAAACTGGATATGAATGGTGAAGCGGGGGTGATATTAGGTGATGTGTTTGAGGATGGTGGGAGGGTTTCACATGATAGGGTGCGGAGACAAGATTGACGGATAATGGAGAAGGAGGCAGATTTTAAAGGTTCGTGAGTTGACGTGTAGTCAACGAAATGATTGTGTGAGAGGAACTCCCTCGTGGTATAGGTAAGGGATTTATCGGAACCCTTTATAGAGGGTCTTCGCGACTCCACTTTGGGTTCTCGTTCTTCTTTCTGGATTGCGCATTCTGAATCTTCTGAATCGGAAGATGCGGACTTTGGAGGGGTACTTTGACCTGCAATGCGCTCATATGGTTTCCGTGTTCGCAAGATAGGACCGTTGTCGAGTTTGCCAGCTTCAGCAGGTTTGGGACTTGGTTTGGGACTTGAAGGTGCATCATCCTTCGTCTTCTTGGGCAAAGTAAGAGCGCAATTTTCGCATGGACCTGGCTTTTCGCTTGGATATGTTTTGCGAAAGCTCGAATCGCGTCGCAAGCGGTTTGTAGTATTTTGTGTATTTTGCAAGGCAGGTACTCTGGGACTTTGAGGAGGTGTCTCAATCGCAGAACCCGTTGTGTTTGGAGTATTCGAATCCACATGAAGAGCCGGTCGAATCGCAACAACCTTCGTACCCATTGTATTAGGAGTATTGGAATCCACATGAAGAGCTGGTCGAATCGAAACAACCTTCGTACCCGTTTTATTTGGCGTATTCGAATCCACACGAGTTGCCGGTTGAAACGGCGCCACCCTCGTAGCCTCAACTATAGAATTCGATTTAGGCGGAAGAGGAAGGCGCGCCGCCGTATTTGAAGAACGATCCTCGGATCTGAAGGATCTACTGATGCTGGGTCGTCGAGCGGTATATTCATCTTTTTCGGGACACGAAGTGCAACCCACGGGAAGGGCTTCTGTTACCATGACTGGGGTGGGACCATGAGTGTCGCAATAATGCGCGAGACATAACTATGATGGAAACACGAGGTTAGTACACGATTTCCATGATTGCCTTATCCAAACCAAACCACCCCAATTCCCAAACTATCGTGTTTTTTGCGAATCATTCGCATACAGTGATTCTGTTTGTTTGCCTTCAATGAGGCAAAGCGGGCGCAGAAAGTAGGAATGTAATGGAATGGCGGAGCAGGACAATGATGCCAAATGCGACAGACTATAATACTGGTAGAAATGAGGGTGTGATTGAATAATATATCTTACAATTAAAGCCATGATTATTAGATGTCCAATTCCCTCTTGCTTGCTTTCCTGATGGTTGGTTGCCAAATTATGGTATCGATCGTATCGGTATCTTCAAATGTCTTGGACTTTTTCTTTCTAATCCCAGTTGAATTGAGTGTAGCCGTCTCTTTCTGTGGGACAAAGTGGATTTATATCTTTTTCAGGGTCTCTCACGCCCTTTTGTTTGTTGCTCTGGTGAGTCTGGGTCGTATTATTTGTGTGTGTACCCAACCCAACCAGAATTGAAGGGGTACAATTGATCTTCTCGAACAGAAGCAAAAGCTCGAGGATTTGTTTTCTTTTCTTTTCGTATAAGTATTGAGATTGGATTTTTGGGGAAATAATTAATTAATTGTATGTACTGGATTGGAGGTAGACAGAAGAGAAAAAGTTTTTGAATTATAATTAGAAATAAGTAGAGTTGAGGTAGTATATGGAATAAACCCACAGATACCAAAGAATTTAAAGTGACCCTTAGATCAAACGAGAAGAGGTCGACGCTAGTTCCATAATAATAATTTAAAGATTAATATTAACTTTATTATCATAATGAAGTAATCAAATAGAAATATATATACTTAAGTATAGTAATAAGAAAGTCATAACACAGAATTAATGAACGGGTCATTATCATCATCATCATCGTCGACACACAATTCTCACCGCTTCAAAATATAATATAATCTCATCAACCAATCTCTCCTCTCAATAACTCGATTAATATCCATCACTCCAAGCCACAATATCAATAACAATATCATGTATATCGGAACAGTCCGGCTGACATCTCTCTCATATTAATTCCATTCTATTCTTTTCCAAACGGCAACTCCCTACTCCCTTCTCCCTTCTCCCTACTGGATATTATCCGCCCGTCCACTTGGCATTCTTGATGATTAGAGTTCCGCGTGGAAGTACATACAATGGTACAATGTCACAAAGTCTATTTCGTATTGGTCTCATATGTGATGTGATGTGATATGATACTAGGGGCTGAGACTGGGGGCTGATACGGAGGGTTAATACTGGGGTCCCCCAAATCGATGTCAGATTGTCAGATGGAAGGGAGGGGAGAAGCTTCCTAATACTCTTAGTTTTGAGCTAATATATCAAATATATCTCTTTATTTCCTCTCCATTTCAAGACAATAAATGTATGTATACATATTATTTAAATATTCGAATACATGTCCATACCCATCCCTCCATCCCTCCATCCATTCATCCACCTCCTCGACCCCTTCCCAAAACAAAAGTAAAACATCAGACGAAAACCCCCCTCCTCCCCGCCTAAGCCTAAAAAAATACAAAAACCCCCCCAATTCTCCTCTCCTCTTCTCTTATCGCCATGCATACCTAGTAACCATAACCCTAGTTCCTACCTAGTAGTCATACGTTACCCAGATCACTTACCAATAGTACCCATACCCATGCCATCATAGTATCATCGAGTAGTATACCGGTAGTATTGACTCGAGAAGTTTGAGGCAAACGCAAACCTTCGATAATAGATGGGTACTCTACTCGAGTATGATCACTACATATACATCGAATCACCACGTCAAATCACTACGTCAAATCACTACATTCAACACCACAGCTAATACAACAGCTATTACAACATACAAACCACATCCCATCACATCACATCACATCACATCCATTACATCACATTACATCCCGCTCACCACACCCATCACTTCCCTTTCCCCATTCCCATTCCCTTTCACATTCGGCCCCCCTCCCATTCACCCCCCTTCCCTCTCCATGGCCCCGGGATCTCATCCCATCCCATCCCAGCAAAATGCCATCCACATATCCATCCCCATCCATCCCCATCCAACCCCATACATCCAATTGAACCTCGTGTTCCCGTTTCCATTCCCATTCCCATTCCCGTTCCCGTTAATTTATTCAAACCCAACCCACCATTCCAATGTAACCTCGGAATTTCCACGAATACTGTACTCCGTCGTGAGATACATACTACTGTAGATACATGTGGCTGAGCTGTTATGTAGTACCAAGACAATATCAAGGGGAGCTCCTCTTCCTCAAAAAGGGAATATATTCGGCATTGTTCATATACATAACCAACCGACCGACATCATGTAAGGGGTTCTCCTGCACGTAAATGGTCGTGTTTCGAATCATCATATATCTTCTTATTACAATGCCGTATCACGGTATCACATGCAGATCATCATTAAAGAAATCGGAGTAGAAAGAAAGAATAAGATTGTCTGAAAAAGATGACGGCTATCGAGTCAATGCTCGATCCGAACTGAAATCAAGATCGTAGGTTCCTCCCTAAAGATTTTTTTTTTTGGTTTTTCGGTGACCCTCCTCATCCCAGGATGTCGTGCTTCTCACTTCGAAGAGTGTGAGAAGTGACCATCATTGCCATTGTAGAGCACTCCCAACAACGCCCTTTCATCATCCCCTTTTCTCATCAGTACCCGCCATGAGCCATTGTTGGTTGAACCACCTTTTGCCAACATTAGCCCAACAGAATCATTCACTCATTCGCCCACTCAACCACCACCCATCCACCAGACTCATGAACATGAGCTCTTCAAACGAAAAGAAAACAAATATACCCATCGCCCATTCAAGGAATGCCTTTACAGCAGAACCAGTCTAGACTTGAAAAGTAACTCCTGCGAGTACCTTCCTTGAACTCCCATGCGCCATGTCGTCACACCAGAGCGAATTCGCTGAACTTTTGCTATCCGCTACTACTCATGCGACCCAAAGTAGTTATCTGTCGAGAAAATGAAAGAGAGAGAAACGAAGGAGAAACGAGAGTCGTATGATACAAACACGAAAATTCAACGCCCAGCCGAAGAAATTCATGAGCCGAATCAAACGTTAAGTCGAGTAGCGGGATGCATCCAGAAACAGCTCAACGTCGAGAGCAATAAAATCCCGCAGCCATGTCCGTCGTAAAATCGAGTCTATCGCAAAAGAAATCGAAGGTAATATTTACAAATCTCCAAACATCGTCGTCACACGTAATGTGGTTGGGACACAAGGCTATTGTGCCGGTGGACCTTGGCCTCGACCTCCTCTCGAATTGTCGAAGCCGTTCTGTCGTGGTCCTTGACCACCTCCTCGACCGCCACCAAATCCGCCTCGGCCTCTAGAATAATTTGGACGTTGACCTTGAATTTGTCTGGGTCCTTGTCCTTGTCCTTGACTATGTATTTGACCAGAGCCGTTTGGGCGCCCATTATTAAAATTATTTTGTCCACCAGATCTCTGGTTTCCAGAATGCTGCGTGGGTTGTTGCTGATCGCGTCCTGACGGTTGACGGGCGTTAGTTTGGAAATTGGATACAGGACGTGGGATATTTTCGGGAGTTTCATAGACATAGAGGGATCTCTCAATGGTTTGGGGAATTGCTGCAATCTCTGTCCCAAGCTCCTGCTCGATATTGTACAGGTTAAAACGATCCTCCCAACTGATGAGGTTGATTGCGAGACCGAGATGTCCGAATCGGCCTGATCTACCAATACGATGGAGATAAGTTTCGGCGTTTTTAGGGAAATCGAAGTTGATAACAACGTTCACAGCTTGAATATCAATACCACGGGTGAGCAAGTCAGAGCAGACAAGATTGCGGCAAACACCATTTCGAAAGTCGTGGAATACACGATTTCGATTGGCCTGAATCATGCGGGCATGACTGTAGAAACATGAGTAGCCTAATTCGGTAATCTTCTTCGCAAGGAGTTCGACTCGATTGGTAGAGTTGCAAAAGATGATCGATTGATTGATTTGTAATTTGGAGAACAGAGTATTGAGGCAGTGAACTTTGTCCTTCTCTTCGACAAAAGCATAGTATTGGGTAATACCGCGCAGGGTGAGTTCATCCATAAGATTGATTTCGTAGGGACTGTTCATATTCTTGTCCGAGAAGTCTTTAACCGTCATCGGGAAAGTCGCGCTAAAGAGCATAATCTGTCGGTCCTTTGGATGAAATTGAAGTAGTTGTTCGATGACGATAGTAAATTCAGGTGAGAGGAGTTTGTCGGCTTCGTCCATGATAAACATTGAACATTCACTGAGATCGGCTACATTCTTTCCGGCCAAATCAAGAATTCTGCCAGGTGTGCCGACAATGATATGAACAGCTTCTGAGAGACGCATGATGTCATCTCGTAAGGTCGTACCTCCAGTAGTAACCATAACATTGACGCCAAGGTGTTGACCGAGAGTTTTACAGACTTGTGATGTTTGGAGAGCCAGTTCTCGAGTAGGTACCAAGATGAGACATTGAACCTTGTTGCTTTTTGGGTTGATGCGTTCGAGTGCAGGAATGGCGAAGGCGGCAGTTTTACCAGTACCATTCTTCGCTCTAGCCAATATGTCTCGCCCTGTAAGAGCTACGGGGATTGCCTCTTCTTGAATTGGCGATGGCTTTTCAAATCCAGCTTCGAAAATGCCCATTAACAGATCTCGCTTGATGGAGAATTCTTCGAACTCGAGACCTTTGGTAGCAGTAACATCCTAAATGACTTTGTTAGCTTCTTCAACGAAGTAAAAGAGAGCGAGATGCCTCGGTACCTCCGTCTGATGTCTTGTATCTTTCACTGGAATGTTTAAACCAGCTTTCCAATCTTCTGGGTTAGCATTATCACTATCCTTATATCAGCATCGATTGAAACACACAGGGCACGGTGAACATACTTGATCTGAGTAGCCGCTAGCTTAGTTGCCAGCGCATCAGCCATCGTATTTGTATATGTAGTATTTGCGGGAAGAGGATATCTTTAGAAAAATGTATGAGATGTAGTATTGAGGCGCAAAAACGAGGTCGCGTTCTATTGAAATTCGTCTTAGATCGTATGCGCTTGGTGTAGCATCAAGTGGGTATTACACTAGAGTAGGCCGATTGGAAGGAAGGACAGAGGTAATATCGTAATATCGAAGTGTGGGAAAAATACGTGGTGTTTCGAGTTGAGGGGTAGGTAGTTATCGAACTCTCCGAGGTTGTTGATTGATTGATTGATTGATTGATTGATTGATTGTTCTACTCCTAGTGATGTATTCGTAGTGGGGGTATTGTGAATTTTCTTGTCTGCGGAGTTGTGTGAATGTATCGAATTGAGTATTTTAATTGAAGATCTTGATTGTGTAGAGATCTAAAGAGTTGGTCGTGGAGTTTGTAGTTGGTGTTAATTCTGGGATCTTCAAGGGTTGAGGTGGTTTGTTGAAAGGAAGACTAGAAACTTAAAAGGTTTGGTGCCGAAAGTCTTCGGCAGGCGGCAGGCGGAAGGGCTAGTTTAATACAGTACACACGTGATGTATTTAGTTGGGGGCCAATAAGGGTGGTCAAGCAGTGGGTCAAGCACAGTCAAATTTATATTGGTTCCAAATAAAACCTGATTTCAACCCAATCTCCCCCTCTGCCATTGTGAATGAAGTAAATTCACTCAATACTATATAAAGGGATTCTTAGAGATACTATAGTATCGAAAATATTGAAACCATTGAAGACATTGAAACTATTGAAATTATTGAAATCATTAAACGATTCAAAATAACCTACTGAATATTGAATTATTGAAAACATTCAAATTGATTTGAATAAAATATTATAAAGGAATATAATCAAAAGATTTCGAGAGATATAAATGAATTTGAAATTATTAATTTAAAGTAAAAAAAAACTATATCAAATTAAATATTAACTTATTTATATTAGATTTAAAATATAATTTCAAATCTTAATATAAGATCTTAATTAATAGAGTTACTAGACGCTTTATATAAAGTAGAATTAGATAATACTAGTAATAAAGTATAATAATAGTCTAGTATTATTAATATATACTTTATCTTTAATAAGAGTATTAGTTATTATATATAACTAATTAATATAAATAGATCTTTTTAAAACTCTTCTAATATTCATTTTATAATTTAATATAAAAGATTTTATCTAATAATAGATCTTTTAAATTAAAATATCAATATCACGGGCTCACTACCCGTTCCTAGCTAGCTCGGATGAATACCTTAGGCATCCATCCACTATATTATTACTCCACGCGCCTTCTTCTCTCCTTATCAAATATTATACATCTTATCTAATTCCCTATCAGCACCCATATCAACCCTGTAATAATATATTTAACCCTTTAAAGGCCCTGTTATCAATAACAACCCGGTTTTGATTATATTTATTTATATACAACAACTTAACTTTGATAACTTTGATTTCGATTTCAATTTATACTATCACATAG
>KI628944.1:0-13605 GCA_000503235.1 Sclerotinia borealis F-4128
TTATATAGAAAACCTTTCAAAAAGCATTTGATCTTTGATTATATATATCGATTATGATCCAAGAAAAAGAATCTGATTTGTTAACAAAATATTTGCTTTTTTGTAAGATTATTAAAGCATTTTGATATCAAAAATTATAATCTTATGGAATCGGGGAAGTGTATAAAGCAATTGGAGTATCAATTGGATATTGTTGTATTTAAAAAAAGATGTAAAATTGTTATTAATCTAAATATCAGGTTTTCAGGGATTAAAGCTATTAGGGAGGTGCAAATCGTAGTGGAGACCATAGAATTAATGCAGAAGATAGCGATGATACAACTGAAAGTGGTGGTATAAGCGATTTTATTGAAATTGGATAGTTATTGAATTATAGAGTTTGGGAGATGGGGTCGTTTTTTTAGAGTGGTCCAAAAGGGGGGTGGTCTATATGTGGGGTAGTTGACTTACTAGTAGCAAGACTTTTTTGTGACTCGGAGATATACTAGTACTCGAGTATAATTTATATTGATAGTGATGGTGATGGTAATGGTGATGGTAATAGTAATGGTGATAATATAGTGATGATAGAGTAATGAATAGAGTGTAAGTATTTTATATTTTATATATATATATAAATATATATTTTGAAACTTCAATTTTATAAACTTGAATTAAATTTGATAATCTACTCTGTACTTTTGCTAATTACAATAGTAGTAAACTTAAAGCATTATACTACTACTCGAGTATAGCAAGTGGAATTGAACGTTCTGAACTCAATAGTATCAAGTAATAAATAGAAATCTAGAAGATCAGAACAGTGTTTGGAAATTACTCGAGTAGAATGAGTAGAGGGCTGATATGAGATGTTTAGTTATATAGTAATATATAGTTTATAGTTTATAAAGAGATAATTTGAGTATTATGCTCGAGTGCGCTAGTAAGGTTTTCTTTTTATTTGATGTGTTTTATAGAGTAGAGTAGAGTAGAGAGTAAAAGATTGAGGTTATAATAACTTGACTTGGAAGGTGGTTCTTGAACTCTGTGATGGTATTAGTGTGATATTTTATACTGTAATACTCTACTGTAATACTCGAGTAGAGAGTTCATTTTTTTTTAAGATATATGAAAGGGGACTCGAATGGAAATGATATACTCGAGTATATATCAAAAATATAGTAATGAATGATTTAAAGAACTTGAAAGAAGTCGAAACTTTTGGAAGGGTGAGCTAGATTGGCAAGACTAATTAATAATAAGTTTTGTGGTACTTTTCAATATCCGAAGTTAGATCTAATTGATAATCAACTGATTTCTTATACCTAGATACGAAATGACACTCTTCAATATCTGATATTAGATCTGATAATCAACTAATATCTTATACCTAGGTATAAGTATAAGATGACACTCTTCAATATCGGAGTTTGACTTGGATAATTAATAAGAAGGTGTCTGAAGCTTGAATCTGCCAGTGAGCCTGGATGAATGGAATACTAGTACTAAGTTGTTAAAGTTTTTGGCTTTTGCGGATCTTGTTGGTTCACCACGGGGGGGTTGATCGGATCAATAATGGCTATTCCTATAGTACTCTTATTGACGACGACTCTCTATGAAAGCTATGGGAGAGAGAGTCCTTATAAGCATACTAGCGTATATGCTAGTATTATATAATCTATATTCCGATACTGGCAACTATCTAAAAGAATAAAGAGATTATATAAAAAATTGACTGACTTCCAAAATCCTATATTATAATCTATATCCTCATATGCTCCAGGATTTATATCCTATTCCTATATCTTTGAATCCTATACCCTATAATCCTTCATTCTATCACTAATAATAATTATAGTATTATGAGTGTTGGTGATTCTGCATCAGGAAACCGCAGCTTCCTGAACAGGGAATATCTCGCTTAACCCTCGGGCTGCTCTAATGCCACCCATCACACAGCCGCTAGTCTCTTACCCCTGCACGCTTCTGTATAAATCCAGTGCTACTTCCCACGTTCCTCGCCGTTCTGATCTTTTTTGAATTCTTCTTCCAACTCTTCATGTTTTTGTCTCTACCTATTGTTCCAGGCATTGGTTGACGCTAGCATGTTACAGCTGCACCTCCCCCCGGTTTGATTACCTGTCCCGCGACCCTCAAATTTCCTTTAGAACTTCGGCTAGGCTTTTGATTCGCCTTTAGTTCTAGTAAATCTTTCCTCAATTCTCCATCTGCAAACATACAGTTGTAACTTCTTGCTAATCATCGATATTCAGTTGAACTCGGCATTGCCGATATTGCTTGAAACCTAGTTATCAATATTGCACTATCTATTATCCTTATCAATGTTATTTAGTATCTAATCGATTTTGCTTTGTAGGTATACTTCCTTACCTTTGTATACAAAACCCTAATCTTCCGATATACCCGAAACCCTGGTTATAACAATATAGGAGATTCTTGTCAGGCTTCCTTCTAGGCGTCGCCTTTTAGGAAAGTAGCCAGGAATTATACTACAGCAAGGGTGAGTGATATGGATCTCTAGAATTCGTATGATCGCAATAACAGTAGTTCTGTGATTAACGTGGTATTGCAACAGAATAACAGCTACAGTATATTGATTCTGCTTATATAGGTAACAGCGTTTTTACTCCAGAGGTTTAGAATTTCGTCTACTTTCATCTTTTGGTTTGCTGTCAACACTATCTAACAGTTGTACAGTCCCAAAAGCTACAGTTTTCTGGATTAAAGGTATAACAGGATAGGGTAATCTGGTGCAATTAGAATTGAATTGAGCATCCAACAGAAACGCAGAGTCCTTAATCAACTAATCATCCATATCCAGCTGAAATCGGCGTTGCCGACATTACTCGAAACCTAGTCACCAATGTTGCACTGCTCACCGTCCTTATCATCGTTACCTATCACCCAATCGATTTTGTCTCATAGGCACACTTCCTTGATTTTATCACTGAAGTTCCACTTTTATGCCATGCCCAAATTTCTGCCTACACTACACTGATGTACGAAAGTCTTGTCAGGCTTCCTCCTGGCCTTTACGCCCAGCGCCCCTCTACAGTTTTAAAAGGCTGACGTGGAAAATCTAGATTCAAAGAACTGCTTTGGAATCATACTACAATAAGAAGGAATGGTATGAATAGTCAGGATTCCTGTAATTACAATAATAGCGATTCTGTTATTAACATAGCCAGAAAGTCATGACACATAGGATTGGCTTATATGAATAACAGTGTTCAAACTTAATAGATTTAGAATGTTATTAAGATCCTTTTTGATTTATTGTCATCAATATCTTATATTGACGAAACTCTGGAAGCTCTGGTTTTCTGGATGGTGGATAGGTAATTCAATTCTATTAGTATTGAATTGAGTATCTAATATGAATGCAAAGTTCTTAATCAGTAATCTTTTTTATGTATAGCAAGCTTGGTCTTATCATTTTTTATATAACAAGCAACAGAAAATGTGAATAGGATAGTTCCAAAAGGAAGGGGTTTGGATTTCAGGTTGATTTTATTTGCTGGGATTTTAATGATACCAGTTGTCTCTTATGGCATTCAAGTCTTATAGATAGATTGGTATCCAATAATCCTACCTACTCTCTTTGTCTTTCCCCGGGATTACGCGTTCTTTTCCTATCATTATATTCTTTATCTTTCGAATCATCGATCGGCGTAGTTGCAAATGTGACAGATGAGATAGGAGCTGAGTAGAATGTGCATAAAAGATTTTGCCCCGTTTTGGTAAGGTAGATACAGCAAAGGAGAAAACCCTGCAACTGGTGTTCTATATTATAATACTTGTTTATTTGCGATAGATGTTATTTGATAATGATAGGCTGAGATGATAATGTAATACCTTTGTATTCAAATAGATGAGGTGGTATATATCTTCCACGAATCAGGCTTCTCCTGTAGTTATAGAGCTTCAGGAAAGCTGTGTATATAAAGAAGCAAATGATCACTGGGTGAAAGAGAACATAGATTTCAGATTATCTTGGACTTTCTCTTTCTACTAATTAATCTGTTGCAAAAATGAATTTCTTAAGAATTATTCCTTATACTTATATATCAACAAAAAAACGGTTCAAGCAAAACCTATATTACAAAAAATCAGTGAACCCTGATACTCGAGTTCATAGACCTATCAATCAAAATGACTTGTAGATCGAGACTAAAGCTTATAACCAAGAAGGTATTGATATATATACTTCGATTGATGTGATAGTGGTAGCTAAACAAAAACAGAGAATAGTGCCCTCGGAATATGTATTTCAGGGCTGAGGGATCGAAATGCTTCACAAATAAAGACAATATATATACAGCCTGAAGACAAAGGTACATTGAAGCTACGAAATTGAAGTAATGGGATTTTTACTAACGTTTGAAGTAGAGAATGATAATTATGATCTAAATTCCCTTGTGGATGGCCCCAAACCTACTTCTACCGGGTTAAATCATTTTGTTGAGGCGCCGATCACATCTCGCCTGGCTGAAGCTAACGGTATTGATGGAAGAGAGATGAAAGCGTTTCCTCAGCCAACGATCTCTACAACCGATTTTGCAATGGAGGAACACTTGCCATCAACGCTACTGTCTACTAAAGTTGATACCTCTATCATTGGAGGGTATAATACACTGAAACGCAAAGCAAAGATAAAAGACCAAGGTCTATATTATCTCTCCAATATTGCTTATTTGTTTAATAAATTATAGAATTCCCATTTCTTTTATTTAACGATAATATAAAGGGGAATTCTGACAAGAGTGACTCGAAAATTGTATTCGAAGAATATTCATGCAAAAGGGCAAGATCCAGATTTTCTATATATAGCCCAGGTATATATTGGTACACAATATACTCTAGAAGCTTGGGAATAATATCTGTCTAGAATCGTCGATTAATTTGAACATTGCCAATACAACTTTGACCAAGTCTCTTACACATCATGACACCAATCACGAGTCCTCTCCTACTAATATTACACATGATGATAGATGCCACTTAGCTTCAGTCATTAGCGATGAAACCCTTGAAAACAATTATAGTGTTTCCAAAATTACTAATATTCACTATAATGAAAAAAACGAGACGGAATTCTGTGACTCTTCTGTATGGTATTGTTTTAGACCAAATATAAACAACATTTCTCCAAGCTCACACTATATCGCACAGGTTTTGGATACTCAACGTAGCTGTGAATTTCATAATATTATCGGAAAAGAAGATATTAATAATAAGGTATATTACCTGATAAATTAGACCCCAACTTTGATACAAGGTATTATATTAAAAAAGGCACAAGCCCAGTTATTTATAAATCGATTCGAAACTCAATACCAATTACTATCTACAACTCGTTGCAATCTAAATGCGAAACAAACTACAGATATCAAATCTTTACAACATGTTATAATCAAATCGAACATATAAATTGATACTAGAAAGCCGTGTGCTGATTCTCGAAAATCCCTATGCAGTTTTGACGTTTCATTTAACGATCCAAGGGCCTCCAGAAGAGATACAGCAGAAAACATGCTCAGAAGGACTACAAATCCTATTAGGACTCCGAAAATGAATGATAAGAGAATACTTAAAATAGCGAAAAGTCAACCGGAAATCAGCAAGAAACTTCTAACAGCTATAAGCTCTCGTAGAAGGGTTTTGAAGCCTAGGAAGATATTTGATTCAGGTGTTAATAGTGTCTAGATACAAATAAAAGAGATCGTGGTATTGTCCCCCACTCGGGGTTTAGTGGTCGCCGCATCAGGCAAGATTCATGCACAGTCCAGCCGTTGCTTTCAACATCTATAAGACTCACACTACCCTCCTTGATTTTTCTCCTCTTCAATTCCCTTCCAACACTTCCTTATCTGATCATTCGAACTCGCCATACATCGTAAGCCTCCTTTGTATCGATTCATTTCATATTTCCTTTTACATCAGCTTTGCCATAATTGAAAAATTCGATTGAATTATTACTAATTACAATTTTCGATTTGTTATCTCAAATTCGATGTTTCTGATTATTACAATCATGGTTAATCAATTTATTTGCAATCTATTGATTAAAGTATAAGGAATATAGCAATCCAGTTTTCTGTCCTCACTATTGTATTATTGCAACTTTCACAACCATTTCAGTGACTTCAGTTGCAGAATCTTTCATTTTGGCCTTAATCTCTTTCATTATGATTTGGCTAATCAAAAAAATGTCTTATCATAATATGGGATACTTTTGCTATCTCATTATTAGAGATAGTTTATGTGTTGAAGAAAGGATTATAGTAAGTTTCTGCATAGCGAATTCATGATATGTGTAATCTGCCTTGGACTTGGGCTGATTTATAATGAGAACAGCCAATCTTTACTATAAACTGCAATCTCCTGAATATCGATGATAAGACGCTGGTGGTTCGAGAAATAGGTTTTTCGCAGACGGCCATGGGTATCTATAAGGAGGCAGATTGTATGACCTCTGAACAAGTCTTATTCGGCACAAACAAGTCCTATTCGGGGCTGTGGCCATGTCAGATTGATAGACCTCATACTCAGCTTGGAAGGATTATCAGTACAATATCCTGTTTCTCTATAAGAAAATGTATAACCGCCAGAATAGATTTATAGTTATTACATAATCTCATTTTTACAAAGAGAAGATTCTCCAGTGCAAATTGATTTATATAAAAGCTGAAAGTGAATTTGGAATAGTCATTTGTAGTGTTACCGATGATTAAGAAATACTACTGTGATTGATATATAATAATGTGGAGGGAAGTATTTGTAATAATTATAGATAGATATATTCCAGAAGGAGAATGTAGGATTGATAATTCTATTCTGTAACTACAAAAGATCATTTTGTGGAAACCTGGATTTATTAATATCAAGGTATTATTGATGACAAGTATGTCAAAAAAAGGGGTAATGGGATAATAAGACCTCAAATAAATTACAAAGTGTATAACCATATTTAAAAACAATAATGCAAAAAGCATACTTAAACCTTTTAGTATTCCTTTTATTTAATTATAATCCAATTATATTAATATAACAAAGCATTCTATAATCAATTATTTTCATATATTCAAGATAGCTATTTTCAACCTGATTCTATATAATTATATATCAACTACCCCACACTTCAAAAGCAAAATAACTAATAAACCTGTACAAAAACAATCAGCACTTTCGATAAGGTTGCTATTAATAATGATAAAGATTATAGGTCAAAAGATCGAAGTGTATGTTCATTTTGAAAGATTTGGCTTTTAATGATTGTAACTGACTTATAAGAATCTGAACAAAGATCGATTCTAGTTGCAATAGTAATAATAACCTTGAATTTCCTATAACCAAAGAAGTACAATATATTACACTATAAAAGAATATTGTATCAAAGAACTTGATTCTGGGGAACACAATTTGAGAGAATGGGATAACTTTGGGTAAGATAGATAAAAACCTTTTATTGTTAGAGAAGATCCTTTTGTGTCAGAGAATATCAATGAAAAGGCTTCAGGACAACTGGGGCACTCAAGGTATATACAATAGTTTTTGATTGTTATAATAAACAATCTCCTGATTTTATACAGATAGGCCAATGATTCTCGAAGATAACGAGTCATATATTTCCAATCTTACATCAACTTCTATTCTTAAACTGAATAAACAAATTTATGTTATCAGCCATGAAGTATAGTATAATAACAAAAACGAAGAGTTTGAGAAGGATAATAATATCTGTCTATTGCAGAAAGGCTCGGATTGTTCACCTGCCTAGGACCAGCCTTATTCTTGCCATCTCTTCCCTCGATCTTTATAAAACAAAATAAATCTATATAGTAACAATAAAACCATACAGAGCATATCCCAGGTATTAATATACTATTCTTTTCCTGCTATGTTGAATATGGATGATAAAGAAAATGAAGAAAGTATTTTTGGATATAAAGTAGATTTGCTTCTAGTAATCAATAAGTAAAAGGAGTTATCAACTACTACTTTCTTATCCCCATATCTCCATTATTGTGCTTAGCCGTTGTATTCTGATTGGGAATATAATCAAAACACTTCCAGCCACTGTAAATTAGAAATGCTCAGATATGGATCTCCATTTTATTTATAAGAAGAAGACAAGTTCCAAAAGCATTAACAACAACAGGAAGTAGTAGAGGCGATAGAGGAGAAGGAAAATGATAGGAAAAAACAAGGAAACAAACAGTGGCATCCAGCCGAGATTGAGATTAACAGCGATAACAAGAATAACATAGATCCATAATCTACAAAACAGCAAAAGCTTTTTTTATTCATTGCCAGCATTTCTTTATTCGAGGACCAGGATCTCAATACTTTGAGGTTTAAGCCGAAAATGATTCTGTTATAGCAAATGCGAATATTGATTTTGAAATTGTTAATCCCGCAAAATCGAGAATGATACGTTGACACGCTTCCTCTTGCGCCTTTCGTTGTTATAAATGCTTCTGAACAGCGCTCGCTGCGCTGCCCTCGTTTTCTTTTGTGCTAGCATCCTGCTGGTGTAAAGGAGGGTTGTAGTTTCCTCTTGCTTTCCTGGTGTGTTTGCTGATTGGAGAGTTGATCTCCGAATGAAGGACAGTAGATGTTGAATCTAACCGGGGTCCTCCGTAGCCGTCGTTCGCGTTTCGTTCCGTTTTATATCCTTCCCACAATCTCCATTATTATATATGTTATACTATCGTAATCAAGGTCTTCTCGGAGTAGTGAAGACTATACTTAGATATAGCGGAAGCAGTATCGTCGTAAAGGAGGAGATAATTCGATTGTGATGTAGAATGACTCAAACTTAGCTCTGCAGACTCTAATAATTAAATAAAAGAGCTGGAGGTTCGTAAAGGACACCGCGTACAGGGGTTGAGTCTTGTCCTCCACCCCCCTGTCACCATTTTATGTATATAAACAAGAGGTCTTCTCGACCTTCTCCCCTCCTTAATTTACAGTCTTGAATATAATACGATTCGACCTTGATCAATTGTATCTCTTAATGAATTGCTTATTGCTACTGATAATACTCACAGGTCCAGCAAACCTCATGGTAACACACCTGATCGTTACCAGCAGCGTCACGAACTGAACAAAAACAATCCTTTGTAATATTTGGTCCCTGATGGTATTGGTAGTATTGCCAGTAATTATACACTCTCGAGAGCTGACACCCTTTTGTTTTGCATTTCCTTGATGTTCTGTGGACTGTGGTTTTATTGTGATTTTTGCAAAACTTATTGCTATTGGCTTTTGCTTTGTCGCAGTATATTTGGTTGTAGGTTTTGTGTCCACAATTGTAATGTCTGATCTAATTGTGGTATGTGCATTCTGCCATTGTGAAGATTGGGAAAGGATGGAAAAGATGGATTGCTGGAGATGTGACAAGGTGAATAAAGGCTTGATTGGATAATAATTCAACTAATAATCTTTTAGGGTTCGTAAGGACTCTTTAATTCTTTTCCTGTAAACCAGAGGGAAAAGCTGTCCATTTGTATACACAATTTATGCGGTATTCTGGACCGACGTTCCTATAGCCTAAATATAATACGAGAGAGGGGTCTGCTGGGGATGTTGCCTCCTAACATACTAGAAATATCCGCAGCTATCATATGGTCCGTGTGACAGGGTGTCAGTCATGCGGCTTGTTGGTCATGCGGCTTTCCATAGGTTAGTTGAAGTGAATGTCGGTCTCGAGTCTGCAACTTATTAACTGAGACTAGAATTGCCTTTAGTGACCAGCAGAGCGTTACGCAGTACCTTTAAACTAACCTATAGAAAGTCGTATGACCGACATTCACTCGTATAACCAACAAACACCTATTATAAGCAACCACCCAACCTCCAGGTTTGATTATGTCAACACTATAATCCAGAGAAAATAAGGTTATATTCGTGCTCTTTTGCATATTATTTACTAGGTATCAAGTTTTGACGATTTTTTAAGCACTTTGAAAAATCTCCAAATTTTGGTGTTAGCATAGGGGTATAAAAGTTGGATGGTTGCCGTAGTGAACCCTTTTTTATACCAATCACGTGCTTATGCTAAAATAAAAACATAAATAAACCTCCGACCGATATCCATTCCTACATTACAAACTTCCCTCTCTATTTAAAAGGAATCTCACGTGCTCTGTCGCTTTGATTCTCCATATTCACAACTAAATGAAAATGATCCCCAAGGATTAGCAAGCCGTGAAATAGAACAGTGGATGTGGGGATGGCCTTTATATAATCATCATGTATCATAGCAAGCGTTTTCACATATCCCTACTTCCCCCTACTTCCCCCGATACAATCGAAAGTCCCTTCATCTCAAAATTCGACTCTATGGATAATGAAAACGAAGACGAAGTTCTAACTGTTCAGGAAGAAATCAAAATCATTGTTTACGAAACAGGGGGGTCAATTTGGACTCAATTGGCCCCCCTGCTTCCCAATGGACCAGAGCTCTCAGATTTACACTCTCTTCTATACCCAGAAACCTTTTCCTTCCGTTTCATAACGAATAATAGAAAAGCGGAGCTGATACCATAAGAAACGGAGGAAGTACACTATCACAATCGCTTTGGCATGAAAATTGTCAATGATATGGAACTACCTCAATACTCATCCAAAGATATCTGTGTACTGGAAACCCTTGTTGGGTAGGGTTATATTACCCAAGTCTTGATCGAAGGAATAGAAATGTGTTGCAAGAGCAGTGATAATGCTTTCTGGCAAGGCATTAAACGGGAATTCGATTGTCTTCGTAAAGTGGCAAGATCGCAGCGTGCTAATTCGATTCGAGTTCCTCGATTGCTTGGTCTGGTCACATTGGCAGAGACAGGGATGATTATTAGCATTTTGGAAGAATATATTCCTTCGGTAGTATTGTCTGATTTATCGGAGCTGGGAGATGAGGGTATAGAGGCTTCAACGGAAAGGAAAAAGAAGTGGGGAGCTCAGGTTCGGGAGACGGTTGATTTACTTTATGATATTGGAGTCATATGGGGAGATGGAAAGCCGCATAATGTGCTTATTCATAAGGAAACCGATAATGCTTAGATTGTTGATTTTGACAGCAGTTATACTTATGGATAGATTGATGAGGAGTTGATGGAAACTTTAGAGGGTAATAAGTAAACGGTTGGTAGAATCCTCGAATTCTTGAATGTTTGATAATAATTTGCGTTTTAAATACTTATACTTGTCTTAATTCCATCTCGCGATAGCCATTTATGAGATTCACTACTTTTAACCAATGCTCGTGCGACCAGAGTAGGGTTATACTGCTGTTATGAAAGATCTTTCAGCCCCATTTGCTGCATTAATGAATGGCGCAATGAGTGAGGCAGCAAACGGTATCGTAACACTAGAGGACATTGATATGTGTCGGTATCACTCCGTTGGTGAAACCGTATCATATGATACCTTACACTCAGTCTGTTGGTATTGTAGAAGGCCAAACCTAAACCCCATATATCTTATCAGAGTGGTGTTGATGTTGATGTTGATGGATTAATTAATTGGAAGCTTTGGCTTCTCATATATACCAGGTGTGCTTATTCAGCATCATCCTTCACATCCCTATCTAGAGATATGTAATACAGCAACGGGAAATAGCAGGGAATCAGCGGGAATATGCATACAAGCCAAAAGAAAGCAAATAAGCAAACAAACAATATTTGTTCTTAAACCATAATCTGTTCTTAATTTCATGAAAAGCGAATTTACATTCTTTACTATGGATGAAGACATGCCTTACATTGCACCCGCATTCCATCGTAAACCATAGGTGGCGCCGGTCGCGATACAGACGGGGGAGGTAGTGGGTTTGCAGGTTGCGGTACAGACAGGGAAGGTGCAGGAGGTATGGCAGGTGTCGGTACCCAAGGGGTAAAAGAAGCTTCTGTATTTACCGTTTCCGGTCCCAATTGGGGTGAAGCCTTCCTCTTCCTATCAGCACGCGTACCCTTCTCCCGGCAGGAAAAACAGATTGCAAAGACTCGACTGTTCGAGGCGGCCGATGCATCTTTGAGAAAAGAAGTCATGGGCAACGCGCGGGCACAACTGGGGCAACACGGAGGTGGGAGTGTGGCAGATCGCGGTATGGACGGGACGCGGGTCGGAAAAGAAGCTTCAGTATTCAATACATCAGCAGGTATAGCCGGTTGTGGTATAGACGGGATGTCCGGACGTAATTGGGGTAAAGACTTCCTCTTCCTATCAGCACGCGTACTCCTCTCCCGGCAGGGAAAACAGGTTGCAAAGACTCTAGTGTCCGAGGCGGCCGATGCATCTTTGAGAAAAGAAGTCATGGGCAGCGCGCGGGCACAACTTGAGCAGCGTTTCGTATTCATTTTTTCTATGATCACAAGAGTAGCTTTTGATACTTTTTATGGGGGCAAGCCCCCAAACCCCCAAGGCTCACTTCGTTCGATCATATGCTGCACGGACCATCGCACGTGAGAGTTTTCCACGTGACAATTGATTTTCACGTGAGAATGGATTTGTAAGCACACGTGACCCAAATCTCACCCCAAACAAATTGGAATAGAAATGCCTCACGTGACACGGGCAGGGGGGTCGGACCGTAGAATAGCTAAAGCTTAATAACTAATCTCTGGCCTTTTTCAATGCCAGAGGGGAGATGTGCCTATATGGGCCACTACAGTTCCGCCATGCTACGCTACGGACCCGAGTATAGTACCTCGGTAATACCAGAATTCTTTCTGCCGAGGCTACACACAACAATATTCCTGACAGTGTGTCTGACCTTAAAATCCTTTTAATATTATTTGAAACTAGTACAAATCAAGCAATTTTAAAGATAATATAATTCTGATTGGAGATTCAGATTTGGCCAAAACTCTCTGAAGTTGATACCATACTGTACTCTCAACATAATTATCGTATTGAATTATTCTAAGCATGTTGAAATATTTAAATAATATAAGATCTTCACTTGTTGAAGATATAGACTCGAAAATAACATTCCGCTATTAATGAAAACCAATTCCATATGTGTCAAAATCAAAGAGAAAATGAATTTAAAACCCTACTATTTTGAAACTGGCTTATCGCTGGTATCATCAATCGGCGAGATAGAACTGAAATCGCCCGTGATACTCCCTGGTCTTGGTATAGCAGTTGGATTAGGTGTAGTCGAAGTACCATCCCTAAAACCTCGTTAGTCTCCTCCTTGAAGAAATGATATTCTTCGTACGTACCCGTTATACTCGAGCTCGCAAAGGATATTCGCATTGTGGTCAAAGATGGGATTTTTGATGAAGAAAGTTCCTCTTGACTATTTTTTATCAGTATCAATCAAATTCATATATCCTTTGGTATCTAGGTAACTGCAGGTCATACCGGAAAATAAAACTTCTCTTGGCCCTTTAGAGCGTTGTCCAGTCCGGTGAGCAAGTTGTCAAAGTTCGCCGCCGCGTCCTTGAATCTCTCCGTGAAGTATGTTTTCATGGTATCGATGTCGTCGTCGTGCCAGGTTGTCACCGGCGGGCTGTGGGAAATACTTATATGCAAACCACCATCGCTAACCTCTTGCAAGGTAAATTCTGCCTTCCAAGTTGTAACGCTGTCGGAGCT
>KI628945.1:0-13574 GCA_000503235.1 Sclerotinia borealis F-4128
CCACGTTATACTAAGAAATACCTTTGTTGGGGTAATCACAAATCTAATATTGGCAGATGTCCCCACTATATCTGCTACTAAGATAGGATAGATTATCATACCAAAAAACTCAACAACCCAAGAACTATTCCTTACACAGGAGAATAAGGAAATTATCCTTTGAATCAGTTGAAGCACACAAGTGTACCAATCGGTAATGTAGTACAACTACACAGTCCCCGGAGTCCCAGTATCGATACATACACTAGATGGACTCCCAGCCGACATTGCGAGTCACATGGAAGCAAAGGTACAGGCACAGACGGACCAATCCCTAGTCAGCTATAGACCCTTCCGATACAGAGCCAACTTCCACAATAGCACAATCACGTGGGTAATATCCTTCCTCGAACCAGTCCGTGGTTTTAGACTCTTTAACGCCAGCGAATTGGCACAGGAGATTAAGGCAAAACCTACTATAATCCGATACAACATTGGTTGCCAAGGCTGGTATAACCCAACAAGATATATTAGGTTTACCCGCTGTACAAACTGTAGTGTTCGAAAAGATGCATACGAAGGCTTACAAGGATTCAACTACATAGCAAAAGTATGATATGTTAACTGCTTTGGACCTTTCGCGACAGAATACCAGAATTGCCCAGTAGCACCCAAGATAATGAATGATAAAGTTATGGTACCTACCAAACCACAATTCAAAGCTATACAAAAACCGGCTCTGGTAATGGAAATAGCAATACTTGCTAACCAGAAGTCAAAGGATAATTCTAAAGAAAAGTCTATCCCAGATACAGTCACATTCATACCCACACCCACCCTAACACTAAAACGCCGGGGAATACAAATTACTATATACGAAAAAAGCGGGGACAGCCCAACAGTAACCCAACTCAAGAAAGGAACCACAGCATCAAATCGACTAAAACGGAAACCAACTGTTAATACAAATCTCAATGAGGAAACCCTTGCCAACAGCCAGCAAGACATTGAGATAGAAGGAATCCTACAATCTGACTCATATAAGTAAATGCCCAACACAGCAAGGTGATATACATAGTCACCAATAGCCCAGAATATAGGATCTAACAATCTGCTGGGCGAACATGGGCAGAATACCAGAGGCTTACGATATTTTATTACAAATGGTATTTGAAAACAAATCAGATGTTCTATGTGTATAGGAACCCTTCACATTCCTGTTTACAAAAACCAAAATATATCCCAGATAAACCCTATATACACCAATAGATTTATAGACAGGAATATCCCTCGAATAAAGGAAGGCAAAGCAACCCCGAATATTGACGTATATCAGAAAAAGTACAAAACTGTGAACCCAACAAAGATGGTTGATCAAAAGCCGTGATATATTCTGGATAGATATAAATGGATATTTTATATTAAATATATATCGGGTATCTCGAATAGAGCAGATATTAATATATATTACCGGACTACAATCATTCCCAGGGTGTCTTATTGGAGACAATTTCAATACTAGATACAAAATATAGCAACCTGAAGCGGAAAGTATCAATGAAGGATATGAACTAATAGCCTGGACGGAATTAGTTGAACTAGACTACATTGGAGAATAAGGAGTATTTATCCACTCAGGCGGAAATATATTCAATCTTACCTTTTCTAATATATTATTTGTAGAAACCAAAATATGATACGATCTATATAGTAGTTCGGACCACTCTACCCTGATAACAACTATCCCAGGCAGAGGACTCAAACCCCTCGATCAGCACAACATCCACGTTCCAGAAATGGAATTACTGAAACTGGCAGGATTAGTAGCTAACAGAGTAGTATACATACCCCCAAGTGACTCTTTAGACTTTTTATAGAAAATAGATTACTTCGCAGAACAACTGATTTAAGTAATTACGAAAGCAATCGAAACAGTAGAAACCAAGGATAGAGGAAAAAGCAAAGCAATACCCTGGTAAACATTAGAATGCAAAAGGATCTATATTGAACATTTGTGTAAACAAGCTATATCAGGACAATTCTTTATTATAGCAACAAAAGAATTCAAAATGGTAGTTAGAACAGCCAAATATAATTATTGGAGATATATTATAAACGATATCTTTAACAATAAAGATTTATATAAGATAGTAGACTGGTACAAACTAGTTCTGAACCTCAAGAGCCCCCTAATCATCTTCAACGGAGTAGTAATAGAGGATTCGATAGAAAAAGCCGAAATACTCAGAACAAAGGTTTTGAACCGGTTCAACGTAGAGGACGATCTGGAATACAATCTATTAGGAGACTAGTGGGAAGGAAGCAGATCACTACCTTGGAACTTTTACATTACAATGGAAGAAGTCGAAGCAAATATTATTGAGATATCCAATACATCACCAGGGATTGACCGAGTTATGGTTAGGCTTTTTAAAGTTTGTTGGGAACATTTCAAGGATTTACTAAGACAACTCTTCCAAAAGTGCCTTGAATATAGTTATTTCCTGAAAACCTGGAAGTTAGCTGAAGTAGTTATGTTGTCCAAAACCGGCAAAAGAGATATGATATCCGCAAGATTATAGAGATCTATAGTTTTATTCTTTTGTGTAGGAAAAGGCCTGGAAAGAATAATCGCCAAACGCATAGACTAAACGGTCCTAAAATATAGTATTATCAGCCCCTAACACGGTGGGGTTTTATTTAAATGTTTTGCAATAGATTTAGTGGCATTCTTTATATATAATGTAGAAATGGTATTGTCAGTAGGAAAAGAAGTAACCATAGTCATTATGGATATACAAAGGGTATTTGACGTATTGTTCAAAAGATGACTCCTAGTCAGGATAATGGAACAAAACTGGTTCAAAAACCTCCTTTTTCTAGTCAACTCCTTTTTAATGAAAAGGAAAGTCAAAGTTAGGCTTGAATAAGCCACAACCAAAGAGTATCTAGTAGCCTGTAGAACCCTGTAAAGCTCCCATCTTTCCCTAGTTCTTTATATACTGTATTTGGCAGAACTACTGTCGGGAAACATTACCCTCAGATTCGGGTATATAGACGACATATGCCTATACAGAGCATCCAAAACATTGGAAGAAAACACCAGACTCCTTGCTAGAGATATCCAAGACGTTATAGAATAGAGAATGAACAATTGTATCGCTTTTGTTTCAGAGAAACTGGAAATGATACATATCTTTGCAAAAAATGGCAATGTAGTACCGATTATCAGAATAAACGATAAATTTACGATTTACCCGATAATGGTTACAGAAACAAATATCTGTCTAGTATTGAGATAGCTGAGAGTGTGGTTCGATCAAAAAATAAATTTCCGAAGATATGTCATAGAATGTATAAGTAAAGTTAGGGTAGTAGCAAAACATATACAAGGCCTAGCTAAGGTTGTGTAAAGCTTTTTAGTATATTCGATGTATAAGGCTGTGACAACATACATACTACCCTCATTCCTATATGGAATAGAGGCCTAATACAGAGGAAGATTCAAGGCTATACAAAAATCCAGGTCTGGGCAAATATAAACATAGGCCAATGTCTGCCTAGGCTGGTATATAACACAAATCGAGAAAGTCCTTACAACAGTGATACAAGAAGTTATACTGGTCTGGAAAACCATACTAGTAACAGCTCTCTATTGCGAAACGGGACTTCTCTCAACTATGGCAGCTTTTGAGGAGGTCAAACTAAGGTTTGCTCTACATCTATAAAGTATAGACAAGACCCATCCACTTACAAAAAGAATCGAACTCTCTATGATTGTTAAAGAACGAGGGTCAGATACAAGATAAAGAATGAAAACCAAGATCCAAAGACTTGGTCTTCTTGTCCCACCAATCCCGAGGCTTATACTCGAGCTACTAAGGTACACACCTGGCTGTAGAATAGACTCTACAGAAAGGATCGACAAGAAAACGGCGGTAAAAGCCTTCGAAACCTGGTAAGAAAATCTATTAGTCACAGATATTACTATCTTCTCAGATAGATCGGAAAACTATATGTAAAGAAAGTATATAGTGGGTTATGGATATATCATATACCTAGGCAAGAATCAGATATTGGCAGATTCAGGCTCTATCAACATTCAATCCCACGTCTTTGACACAGAAACAATTGGGGTATGAACAGGTTTTGAATATATCTTTAAAGATGTTAGATATACAAATCAGAAAATCTGGATATATATCAACAGCACCTCAGTCATCTGGTGCATGCAAGCTAACGCCTCCATGTCATTACAATAAGCTTTCAACAATTGCCACAAGGTTATAGAGGAATATGATATTCAGATCAAGTGATTATTGGAATATAAAAACATTGAGGAAAACAAGGCGGTGGACTACCTCACAGATTTTAAAGCCAAGAAAGCCCGATAGAATACTGGACCAGCCTTGCAATCTATTTATAATAAGGTCTGATTGATAGCACGCAACCTTAGAGAAAACGTCTGTCAACAATAATAGAATTTCTGTGAACCTGCTTTTTCATTGTAGTATAAATAATGGGATCTGATGTACAAAGTCAAACCATTGCCCGAACTCCTATTCCTGCGAGTAGTTCTATAAAGGCTGATAGCTATCAGAACTTCCTATAGAGACTTCGGATGGTATCACAGAAAGTTCAAATATACAGGAGATACAGAATGCTTCTGCGGAAGATCCAAAACCCCAGTATATCTGGTTCATTGCCGAAAGGCAAAAGGTATTTTCGAACAATGGCCAAACAAGCCCCCCACACTACTAATAACAAACGTAAAAAGTATTCATTACCTACACAAAATCCTGAACAATCCTAAGGAATTTGCTGAGCTTCTAAAGTTGACAAAGTTCTACGAAAACATATGCCCAAAATAAAGAATTGTAAATCTGTATTCTACAAACAAACAATCTAAAAACCTTATGACAATATATATCCATTACCAGGATTGATTTGTAATGTACAATACAAACGAAGCTACCAACTTCCTCTACAAAGCATATACAAAAAAACAAAACTATTAACAGGTATGAAAAACCTGATTGAACATTAATAGGATATGCGAAAGTATATTTGCAAAACACTCCCTGAAGTATAACAAATATTCGAAAAGCTACACCAAAAAGTAGTCCATTGAATTGTCTAGTTTATACAATAGCAAACCCACAACCTGGGTATAACTGTCTACATCAGGCAAAACAACAGAACCACCTCAACTGGCGGAGGAGAGAATGTACAAATTGGAAGGTAACACACGATTACCGGGAATGGCCGTAAGGCTTTCACTTTTCTTTCTAAGGCACTCTTATTTCATGTATTGTAAGACCATAGCTTAGAACATCTGCATACCCCTAGGGAGGTTCTGAGGGCAGCCCTAAGCTGCTCTCCTGATGTAAAATAATACTACTACTACTACTACTACTACTATGCTGACTCATCAATGATCCCAACATACTGGGACAACTTTGAAGGGTGATATTTATTGCATGATAGGCCAGACTATCAGTGTAGAAAGAGTTGATTGAGTTGTAGATTCTAAATTAGAGAAACTCCCTCGTAATTTCCGAAGCATCGAGGTTCGAACATACTCGCTAAGCCCCATCGACGGGTCTGTGCGCTCGCTTACCATTCGCTACACCTATTGAGCCTACACCGTTACACCGTTCACCTCTGAGATGCTATTCTAGATGAAGCTCACGTGGCTGTATATAAGTATTTATGATAGTCATTTACATAGTACTGTTGATGATAAAAGCTAGCAATGAATACCTAGCATCACGAGAATAGGAAACGAGTATTGTGATTTCCGTGAGCAAAAAACGGATTCATTATAATCCAAACTTTCAGTTACTACAGCCTTACAACATGATACAGATAATATATACTGCCATGTATTGGGTGGGGTAGAGATTTAAGTGCTCGAGTTCACTCGAGTATCCTGGTCATCTACATCGAAAATCAACAAACCATCTTCGTCAGAGTCTTCTACAGCCAGTGGTAGCCACAGCTTTCACTGCACAAGTCACCACTTCGCCGTTCGGGATCGATAAATAGCTCAAGTTCCTCCAATTGTTCCCCTACTTTACTTCAATAAAGCTAAGTCTCAAAGAGAGAAGCAGTTCCTCAAACCATGCCCCTTCTCCAAGTTCTTCTCGGTTCTCTTCGTGATAAAAATATCAACTATAAATCACAATCTACAATCATGAATTTCGATACACAAGCCACATCCCACAATCTATACATCTGTCATATATCTAAAGCTAACCCAAAAGATGCCATTAAACTATACAACAGAGCCTTGTAGGGCGGATTATTAAGCTATTAGATAACTCATTGGATTATCTATAAACAAAACAGATTATTGAAAATTCTAAATGAATATCTATATTTATTTACAAATAATCTACTAATTCATAAACCTATGAATATTAATATTAATGTAATTTATAGATCTTTATATTAATCTTTATATTAATTATAAAAATTATAAAAATTATAAAAATTATCTACAAATTAGTGTAACCAAAAGGGTATAAACAGGACTCCGATTGTGTACTTAGAATCTACAAGTGAAGAGCTATGTAGGGTGCTAAAAGGAGGACTATATATACAGGTTTTGGTAGCCCTAGTGGCTAGGCCTAAAGGAGTGAAAGGAGAAATAGAGATAAGCATCGTACGATGCCTAGGTCTAGAGCTCTAGGCTAAGAAAGGAAGGTCTAAAAGAACCGTCTTATTATACCACATAGGGCGTATGAGCTAGTGGACGGAAGAGAGCCGTCTGTTCCGTCACAATTAGTAAATCTATAGACTATCTGTAAATACTTTATAGATAATCTACATAGAGCAAATGATTTTGAAATTTCAATAGATACCTTATGAGTAACTAATAGCTTTAATACATATTCTACAGATCGGATAACCCGCGAGTCCCTATAGATTGTGGGTTATTTTTGTATAGCCTAGCATTATGCTCTAGTGCTGTCACAAGGTATCATGTCACTGTATAGGAAGCTGGGGCGAGGAAATTATTAGCATCAGCTTGGTGGCGATAGTATGATACAATCCTTAAGTATTAATACAATGTTTATATTTGTCATAATCTAGATACTTAAGAACTATCGAAAAAATCTCAGTGTTTCCAATAGTCCGGACTGCAGAACGGACTAGATCATTTGAATCAAATAGTCAAGCTTAAGTAAGGCCGCCTGGATGTATGAGAACCCGCCATGCCACGATTGATGTAAGTGGATATCTTTCAAATACTTGTCAGACAGAGTCTTCCGTCACTTTGCTCTTCCCAGCGATCACTGCCTACCCCTGTCTTCACGTAAAGGATATCATCTGGATCATACGCACGCTTGATCCCCAGGAGCCTCTCGTAGTGGACTCCGTAGAACACGGATTGGAAATCCGGCTGCTGGAAGTCTGCTTCGTTCATATACGCGCCTCCATTTGGTGTCAATGCTTCCAAGGGTGTAAGCAAATCATCGGTTATCTCATTCTCTCCTGCTAGATTTGCTGGCCAATCTGTGTAGTTGACGGCAACGCCCAAAAACACATTGAAGAGTGTTTCGCGGAAGTAAGGGTTGACGGCTACTTCATCTGGCGATGAAACGGCATTCTTCACATTGAAGCTGACACCCGAGAAAAGTGTTCGCGAACCAATATTTCGAATGGCTGCCACCAATTCCTGAGTGTTATTGCTGGCAATGTCTCGAGGAATGAGTCGACCTCCCGTATTCCAATCTGACACATTCCAGTTTGATGTTAAGGCCTCGTACGCCGACAAGAACGTAGAGCTCTCCGAAGATGTGTATTGATAGTCTAAGTTCAGAGTACTCGGTATGTCTAGTGCCGGTTGCATTATGGTATCTAGCTCTTCCTGGTGTAAGCCGGGTACGAAAGCAGGCATCAGGAAAAATTCAGCCGGCTCAACTACCCACAGTGCATACACACCCGCATCAACGATGCTCGGCAAGACTGTCAAGAATCCTCCAATAGCTTCATATATAGTGTCGGTGTTGGTTCCGTTGTCAAGAACAGTGAAATATGCGCTTGAAGCATAGGTATCTAGAAAGACTTTCACTGTCATAGACACTACGATACCATAATTGCCGCCACCGCCTCCACGTAACGCCCAGAATAGATCGGCATGATGAGTGCTATTTGCAGTGAGTAGCTTACTATTGGTAGTAACAACCTCCCATTCCAGCACTTGATCTGCACCTAGACCGTGGGTAGAGGCTAGAGGACCATGACCTCCCCCTTGAGAATATCCACCGGCAAGGCCGACTGTTGGACAGTTTCCGCCAACTACTACAAGGCCGTGAAGATTTGCAAAAGTATAGGCATCGATGACATGGACTCCGGCTCCCACTTTGACGGCGGATCCTGTATCATTTGCACTATTATATTCGACAAGGTCGATGGACTTCATGTTATGGGTCCATATCGCCAGTGCATGGGCACCATTAGATCTGCCGAGATAGTCATGGCCGGTATTGCGAATCACAAGTCGTATATTATGATCTCTTGTAAAGCCAAGTCCTTGCTGGATGTCACGAGGACCGGTCGCATTGATTGCATATACAACGTGATCACCGATAGTACAGGGAACATCCGGTTCTAGCCAAGGATTACAGCTGTTGTTTGAAAAAGAGTACGCCATAGGAGACGATGATGAGGATAGATGAGTTTCGGGAAGAAACCACTCGTTTCGTAGGGCATTGCATTCTTCTTTGTCATAAGTAGAGATCTTCGTTCCAGTGAATGGTGAAAAGGACGTGTGGCAAGGGGCTCCAATTGGAATGGTAGCAATGAGTCTTCCGCCAACAGTCTTGTTCAGGGCAACCCAATCGGCGGGACTGGGCCATGAAGCATCCCCTGGAATTGATCGGCATCGGTCAGAAGTTCTGGGAACTATCCAATGACCGTCGACAGCCGTTGTCAAGAGTAAGAGCAAGGGTAGCAGAATACCGCTCGCGTGATACATAGTGTAGGCGTGGGAGATAACACAAGTTGATATGGGTAGAAGCGAATAACAGATAAAATGAAGAGGTGAAGCTGGGTTCTTAGAAAGAGGGCTTTTTGTGAAATCAACGATTGATTGCTGAATTCATACTCGTCTTAGACAAGAGAGATCAATCATACTTATAGATGGAAATGTAATCGCAAATTAATGCCTCGTCCGCTACTTCTTTGCCTCTCCATTGCATCTATAGTAAGTGGACTTGACCAAAAGCTCAGTAAAATCCAGCTTTGCCTTACAATAGTTGTCCTGAAGAAAACATTAAAGATAATGTAGTATTGGGTGCCTAGTACATAGTCGGTCTAGACTAGCTTCCGGTCTGTTCCTCGATTTACGTTACATTCAATAAATCATTCATATTGGTGTCTCCTTTTTTTGATAATACAATGTCAGAATTTCTTCAGTCGCGCCGCAAAGGCACGGATAATCATTTACCTTATTGGTCATGGAGGTATGACAAGTCAGAGATGAAGAATGTCAAAGAATATGACGTGTTGTACTGGCAACGTAATTTGAGCCGTTTATAGCTTCTTGCCTGGATAGTGGAACCGAACCAAGCTTTGTGGGTGTGTTGACTGTATCGTACAATACTACGATTTGCGATTCAGAGAGGGGAGAGCCTATGGATTGACTGATATTTTACAAGCATATTCTCTCGGCATTTCTGAGGATGGATCACATAAGCCAAGTTCACATAAGTTATAGAATATAAGGAGTGTGATCAAGAATGAGCACTGTCTACATCTATAATGCTGAGATGAATGACAATAGCAGTGCCCATAATCACAACTTCGGCAAAAGATTCAAATTCTACAAATACCACCCCCTAATCCTCTCAAGACACATCTAGATTCTGATTGGCCAATATTTTGAGGTTTGTACTTTCTATGAGATTGATTATGATAGAATACGATAGAAACGGAACAATCAAACGAATGGCCGGTCCCTTACATTCAATGCCTTGTCTTGCAGAGCCGTCCATCCGCGGCAGCTGTCCATGCTTCGCTTCCCACGACAGTTGGACCCCAGAAAATGCCATTCGGATCGTACTTATCCTTAATAGACAGAAGTTTTGCATAGTTTGCACCATAGAAAACCTGCTGCCAATTTGGCTGGTTGAAATCGGCTTCATTGAGGTAGGCAGCAGGATTGCGAACTAGCCTTTCCAGAGCCGGGTCTAGCACGTTAGTCACGGTTTTTTGGCCGAGAAGATTGGCGGTCATGTTGGATCGATTGTAAAGTCTGATTTGCGCTGTCAGTCAAGTTTATACAGTATTACATATAGCTTTGCATAAATCTGAGAATGACTTACGTGCCGAGGAACGCCAGGAATAACGAGTTGCGCCAGTCGGGATGGACAGAATTAGGATGGGTAGGCGCCTGGCTAATATCCATGGAAACACCTGCCAGGATACCACCATTATTCAAGATAGATTTAATGCCGTTAACTAACGAGGTGGTGGAGCTATTGGATGCTACGAGAGAACGTGGAATGATACTTCCTCCAAGATTGAGCTCCGTGATATTCATGTCAGGGTTCAAAGTATAGAAAGCGTCCTGAAACGCGGGGAAGTCGGTAGAAGAGAAAGCTATAGCTAGCTGTTAGCTAAATGATGGAAAAATGGGGAAACGATTAGATCTGCCATACTTACCGTATGAGATGTTACTTTAGTTGAGTGCCTTGAGTGTGGGCTGTAGCAACTTTTGCAGATCTTCAGCTGTTCCGTTTGGCAAGTACGACTGTGGCATGTAGAACATATTTCCGGGCAAAACCTGCCAATAGAGTGAAGCACCTGCTTTGAGCACTGCTTGCATATTTATCAGGAATGTTTGAATCACGTCCCAGTACTTATCGGATGGCTCTATGAAGGTAAGAGTAGCACCGGTGGTCGGCATGTTTTTATGCAATTTCACTGTCATGGATAACACAGCACCGTATGTGCCGCCTCCACCACCAGCAAGAGCCCAGTACAAATCCGAATTTTGACTTGGCGTCGCTGTGAGAAGTTCTCCCGTTCCAGTGACCACCTCCCACTCTAACACTTGATCCGCTGAGAGTCCAAACTTAGACTCAAGCGGGCTGGTCCCGCCTCCCTGAGTGTAGCCTCCCGCTATTCCCACAGTTGGGCAGTCTCCTTCCACAACAACATAACCCTGAGCATTTGCTGTCGCCTGGGCTTCGGAAGCTTGTACACCAGCGCCTATTTTCATCGCCTTGCCTGTGTAAGCAACGGACTTGTAGTCCAGAATAGATCTCTCTTTGATGTGATGAGTCCACACTAACCATTAGGGAGTTAGTGCATTAGGGAGTTAGTGATTGCCTATCTAAAAAGGGGTTTGAAGTGGCCATTGGGAAATAAAGAAGATGCAGAAGAGAACGTGTGAGGCTAGAGCTTGGAATCTGAAAGGACTAGATCTACTTACAAGCCAGCGCACCAGCGCCTGTAGATTTGCCCATATAATCATGACCAGTGTTTCGGATGACTAAACGAATGTTATTTTTCGTCGCAAATGCCAATGTGGCCTGATAATCCGCAACACAAGAAGCGTTAACAGCATAAGGCACATATGCACCTATGATACACTGAGCATCGCGAGGAGTGAATGGATCACAACTCATATTGGGAAAGAATGGGGCCATGGGGGAGTGTGTAGTCTCGTCGTGAAACGCGGGTCGTGGCCAGTTTGCCTGAATCTCGGCGCATTTGTCGGCATCGTAGCTGATGCCTGGGAAGGTATCGTGACATGGACTGGCAATTGGGATCGTAGCTATCAATCTGCCTTCGACAGTCTTGTTGAGCGCATCCCATTTGCCAGAGGATGGCCAACACGTGTCACCCGGAAAGCAGCGACATTGAACCTGGGTGGGTGATGACCGCGAAGTAGCAAACCATACCGCTCCCAAAAGAACGGTAATGGATGTCCAGGCAATCATCTTTGCCTGGGTCTTGGTTAGTCCTTTCTCAGACATGGTACATGAATGAATGGGGGAAATGTTGATAGATGCGGATGATCAGAAGGGCTTCCAAAATGTAAAGAAAACCATATTGTACTTTAAAGAATCAGAAGCTTAGCCGAAAACTTCACTAGGAGTTCTAGAAGTCTTTTCGGAATATTGAATAAAGGGGTGGCAAGCATTCAATCTCGTGCGCCAATGCAAGGTAACATCCCGTATTCACACCAACCACAGCCGACATTGCTGCTTATGGGCATAATCTGCATAATCTTGGAGAAGTGAATGGATCAATAGGGGGCTGACAAGATGAAAACCCATGAACCTTACATGCAGGTCGTTGTAGGAGTGTAGAGATTCTATCTGTCTAGTTGGTCTCTTCTTTCAAAATCTGGCGGCATGACATAATAACTTGAAGATCCGGATACCAAAAAAAACATCCTTTTCCTTAATAAATTCGGAGACACCACTTTCTATAAGTCCATTGATCTTTTTTTGTTTTGATTCACTATAAATTGATAATATAATTAGATACAGAATAGGTTCTTTAATAAATATTTTATTGATTATATTATTATTATTATTTGAATTGTTTTTTTTCTAAAAGAATATTATTAACTGTAGTATTGATAGTTTTGTCTTTTTGTTAGAGTTTCTAATACTGCTTTCAGAATTCTTATCAACTGGTTCAATATATAACATTGCAAGATTGATATCTATTGGGCTATCGCCTCATAATCGATATGGATAATGTTGTTATAGAATTTCAATTTAGAATAATAATTTTGGTTGAGTTGATGGATCCTTTTCCAATAGATTTTCATCTTCTATTAGTTCTTGTATTACTGATTCTTGTATAATTGATGGTGTTAATATTACTACTAAACTTTTTTTTCCGAAATGGTTTGACTACAATAAATCGGAATTCTGTTGGTCCACTTAGTAGTTTCACCTTGCAAATCTTACCATCAATACTTAATAGTTTGAATAATCCAATCCAACCTTTTTGATTACTACTTTCTCGCTATACCCATATATCTGAATTCAAGGGTAAATCATGAATCGGTATGGTTACAAATCCATTTCGTTGATTTAGTACATCTGCCATTTGTCTTTCTGCTTTCAACTTGTTGATTTCAATAATTGCATTTTTTGATAGCAATTGAATATTGCAAAATAAATGGTATAAATGAATCATATTCACTTATTCGTGAATATATACTAAATACTAGTAGAGTGGGCACAAGTCTATCAGGACTGATTGTATCATTAATAGTTTTGACTATCATCTATAGTATTATTTCCTTCAATACTCCTAAATTCTTTATTTCCTTTTGTATAATATTATATACTTATCGAATAAAGTAATGATATCATTCAACAATTCTGATTAATCAATATACTTCGACTGATATACTCTTTATATTAATTGTCATTATATTAACAAATTGAATAAACTTTTTATTCACAAAGTTCTTTCTAGTATCATAAATGATATAATCTAGTGATCCCATATAAATATTTATCCAATATATCTTTAATTTGTTCTATATATATTTCACAGAGATATTATCTAGTCATTAAATAGTCTAAAAACAAATGTTTTTGTTAACAATATAT
>KI628946.1:0-13341 GCA_000503235.1 Sclerotinia borealis F-4128
CAATCAATCAATCATGGCACTTAGCAAGAGCTCTTGAACAAGAAGAAACAGAGGAAGAAATAGAAGTGGAAGAGGAAGAAGTAGTTGAAGAGGAAGAAGTAGTAGAAGAGGAAGAAGTAGTAGCAGTAGTGGAAGAGGAAGAAGGAGCAGTGGAGGAAAGAGAGGGTAGAGGGGTAACCCTCTTATAACCCTTGATATTCATATTTTCTTATTATATGCAATATATACAATAAGTGGGCATTGGTCCCCAGCATTTGTTTTCACTTCCCCAAATCGAATATATCTATTTTTGTAAAATAAAAAGTTATCTGCTAGTGCCTATAGGGTCTAGCCGTCCTATATAGTCTTAGACTGAAGATGGACGTAAATTAAATCAATCAATCAATCAATTATAATTCAAGGAATATCCGAGATCTCGTGATCCTTTCCGCCAATATCCGGGGTACCTCGGTGTTTTGGAAGCTCGGCTTTGCTGACCCACCCCCACACATCATAACGGATAAGCCCCATCCCAGCCATCTGTAACTTTTCCAACCAACCATATTACTCGATAGGTAATGTATTTAGGTAGGTAGATTTCTTTTGTTTCTCTTGCTTTCCTCCTTCGAACTTTCAATCGTATACTCTTTTGTTCAATAGATACATTTGTTTTCCTTTACGACTTCTTTGTTTCATCCAATTGACATCGCGTCGCGACAGATCATACAAATACAAAATAAAGCATGCCTACAGAATCAACATACCCCAAATTAGATATCCCACAGGTGGATATTTGGGAGTTTCTCTTCGAAAGGAAAGATAGAAAGTTTCCAGATGATAAAGGTACCAATGTCAATCCGCAATACTCCCATATCCAGGAGCCAATCCTTGCAGATCAAGCACTGACTGTTTTGTCTGCCAGCAATCTATACGGATGCTGAGACTTCACGGTCATATACCTATAAGCAACTGCGAGATACTGCGATAGCGTTTGGGACAGGACTGAAAGCCGTCTGGGAATGGAAGAAAGGCGATGTGCTTGCGCTATATACACCTAATTGTGTTGATACCCCCGCGATCCTATGGGGTACGCATTGGGCGGGTGGAATAGTCTCTCCTGCGAACCCCGGATATACTGTCGATGAATTGAGCTTTCAATTAAAAGATTCCGGAGCCAAAGGGATTGTTACGCAGAAGCCTTTTCTAAAGGAAGCACAAGCTGCGGCTAAAAACGCTGGCATACCTGAAGATAGGATAATTTTGGTGGGCGATGGGCGGGATGAGACACACAAGTTTAAGCACTTTACAAATGTGCGGAATCTGGCGGGCACATCAAGATATAGGAGGACAAAGAGTAAGTCAGAGGATTTAGCATTTTTGGTTTATAGCAGTGGGACGACCGGACACCCGAAAGGAGTCATGCTCTCGCATGGGAATATCGTGGCAAATACTGCCATGGCAAATTCAGCTGAAGGAGTCCACTTACATTGGAATGGTGGTAAGGATGGCAAAGGTGACAAGGTTATGGCCGTTCTCCCCTTCTTCCACATCTATGTAAGTCATTTTATTGCCGCGGATTTGTGGATTTAACTGACTCTCTTTAGGGCTTGACATGCATTATTCACTTTTCGCTTTACAAAGGTCTCGAGTGTATCATAATGGAAAAATTCGAGTTGGAGAAGTTCTGTCAAACGATTCAAGAAGTTGGGGCAACATTTGCTTATGTGGTACCTCCTATTGTCCTCATGCTTGGAAAGAGTCCCATTGTTTCGAAATACGATCTATCGACTATTAGGATGATGAATTCCGGTGCGGCACCACTGACCCGCGAACTTGTTGATGCTGTATATGCCCGTCTCAAGATACCTATCAAGCAAGGTTATGGCCTCAGCGAAACAAGTCCTACCACTCATACCCAACCTTGGGAGGACTGGAATAAATTTCCAGGTTCAGTCGGACGATTACTCCCAAATCAGGTTGCGAAATATATGAACGCTGAAGGAAAAGAAGTTCCAGCAGGGCAAACTGGTGAACTTTGGATCAAGGGACCCAACGTTTTCCAGGGCTATCTTAATAATGCCGAAGGCACAAAGAATGCGCTGACAGATGATGGATATTTCAAAACTGGTGATGTTGGACACCAGGACGAAGACGGCAACTTCTACATAACGGATCGAGTTAAGGAACTGATCAAATACAAAGGTTTTCAAGTACCACCCGCAGAGCTGGAAGGTCTCCTTATTTCTCACGAAGATATAGATGATGTTGCAGTAATTGGCATCTATAATGAAGAACAAGCAACAGAAGTCCCACGAGCCTATGTGGTTCCAAAGAAAGGAGTTTCGGGCGATATGGACGAGGAAAAGAAGATCATGGCGTGGTTGCAAGCGAAGGTAGCGAGTCATAAAAGATTGAGAGGAGGAGTTAAGTTCGTGGATGTGATTCCAAAGAGTCCAAGTGGAAAGATTTTGAGGAGACTTTTGAAAGATCAGGCGAACAAGGAGGGGGCGAAAGCGAAGTTGTAGAATGGGACTGGGAGGTGATATATGTAGAGTGGTCGTTATGAATATTTTCTTGGTATATTGTGTGGATGGAACATTTCAGGATATTTGCTTCTTTTACCATGATTAATCGTGATGTTCACGTTTGTTCTGGGTACCCCTCAGATATGAATGCCTAGCCCTCGGACTATTGGCATGGAAAAAGAATACAGAGCCGCCAGTGAAAAGTCATCCTCTTGGCAGTGACACTAGGTTTGATATACCTTATCTTACATTTAGACCCTTGATAAATTAACGTTTTTTATATATTTAGCGCTGTATTACGGTAAAAATCCCGTAAAACAACGCTAAATATAAAAATCGTTAATCTCCCGAAGGGTCTGAGCCAGTATGGTCGCATTTTGGGTGAGGAACTGAAATCGTTTGGTGAGAGAGCTTTCAAAGCATAGTTGTCCCTTTCAACTACAATTTATCAAAAAACTAATTATACTATTCGAAAGCTCTCATTTTCTAGTATTTATTGAATCTATCTGAAGTTTTTGAATTATGTGGTTGATTTGAAATCTTATTATCCATTTTAAGTTTCAAACATTGTCTGTTTGTTTCAATCTTATTCAACAACTTTAATATTCATATACTAATAATGAAAATAGGTTTAATCGAATTGTCTACTCGAATTCATTCTACTACGAGTCTGCCAATTATATCAGTAGTGTCAATAGGTTGCAATGATTAAGGTGGTTGTGGTTGAAATGATGATATTTTGAATGGAAATAGTGATAGAATAAACATTTCAGAAGTCTGAAAAAGCTATTCTAAGGTTGAGGAGGAGTATACAGATCTATACAGGAGATATCAGGATATACCAGGAGTTCTAAGGTTGATTTATGATAGTGATGGAAAGAGTCATTTTGGTGATCGGGGAGGAATGCCTTAAATATAAGGCTAAAATCGAAACCATATTATCAGACTACCCCCCTTCTCTCTTCGAAATCGACAACCACAACCTTTCCTGAAGATTCGATCTATATCCTAAAAATGAGATTAGCTAGGAGATCTTCAGTATATAAGAATATTTCTTGAAAAGATTGTTGTTGATTTCGAAGAGGTTGGGTGGTCAATATTATTTAAAATCTGAGTTTAAGAGCACCCAATCTTTTCGAAATCACCAACCACAACCACTTTTGAAGGATCTTTTTATACGAGAAGGATGAGATGAATGAGAGCAATTCTGAGGTTCAAATTCTTATATATAATAATAATTTATGATAGAAAAATGAGGGGGGTGGGTGGTCATTATTGTGAAATGTTGATTTTTGAAAATGGAATTTTATTTTTTCAAAAATGTATATGTCCCTAATTGAATAAAGCTATAATAATATGATATATATGAAAATGATCAGAAAAATCGCCTCTATGTATTGAATCGATCTTGAAAACCTTCGATTGTTAATGGATTTTTAATAATCAATTGAATAATTCAAAAAAGGGCCATTTGTTGATTTTCACACTATAGCCGCGACCAAAATGTTTCAGACCCTTCGGTGATGAACCCGGCCTACCCCACATGCCTCTGATTGGATAGTTTATAGATTTTACGCTTATATAATCACGAAGAGAAGGGTCTGAGGATGAGATAAGATATACCGTTCTTTTGGGAAGCAGACAGCCGATCCAAGGAGAGCCGACTATTAGTAATATCGGTTACAATTTTGATAAGTCTTCGCCCGTGACTTTCATATCCCGAGATACCGACCCGGGCGGCAGAGCAGATTATGTCCCGTGCGGCCGCTAGTGTATTCCCAGAATTAACGACATCAACACAAATTGATATTTTGTATTTTGTGAGACTTGCTTGTAAAATCGTCATCAATTCTAAATATTTACCGGATAACAAAAATGGCATTTATTCGTTCTCCTGCCATACGGCGCATAGTTACTGGTGCCTCCCCCCATCTGCAAGCTACACAAAAGAGATGGGCGCAAGTTCATAATGTTCGGTTCTTGAACACCCAGCAATCAGATAGAGTCCTAGACAAGTACAAGGAGAAGCTTGATCAGAAAGCAAAAGAGTAAGACATCACCAATCATCGATTGGTTCTTTTGGCCTAACACATCGTCTTATAGGCAGGGTCTGCGAGATGTCAATGAGTTGAAAGAAGCGTACAAAGCGAAAATTGAGGACCTGAAAAAGAAATCTGCCGTTGCTATACCTGTCAATGCCCCTCCTACTCCACCATCATCCCCGACTACCTCATCACCATTTCCTGCAGCTCCACCACCACCTCAAACACCCGCTGAGAAAGTGCCCTCCTCCAACCCCGGGCTAAAGACTTTGTCCTCGTATCTTAATCTTGAGAAAATTCGTGCTTTACCACAAAAAGAAATTGAAGCACTCTGGCGACTTCGACATGTCAAAGATGCCCAGTCATTGTGCGCAGCCATACCTCTGAATGTATACAAAGCCCTTGAAACCACAGCAAAGAAATTCCCTCACTTCATCTTACCACTCGCCAAAGAGGGTCAAGGTGCAGAAATCCATTTCTTGCAATGGACTTTCCCGGCCGAAAATACCGTCACTGTTCTCTTCACACATCTGGCAGAATACAAACTGAGAGGAGAGTATAGTCAACCACATACTACAATCACCCATCACTTGGAACTGGAAAAGGAGAAGGAGTTGGTCTTATTGCATGGACAAGTTGTGGAAGGAAGAGGCGTGAGTGTCGACGAAGCAAAGTGGCTGGTCATGTGTTTGCAGAAATTCTACGGCCCGGTTGGGGAGAAGAGTGATAGGCGTCGATTGTTGGAGATGTTTGGAAGAGGGGATCCAGCTTTCAAGCTTGAGGATTTGGTCGAGGAGGCCGAAAAGATCATATAGACGATGTTCAAATATTACGACGTTTGCGACTCGACCCTACGATCTAAGGCGCAGTCTGGGTTTGGAGTTTGGCTCAAATTTGTAAGTATGTAATAAATCTTCCCTCTGATAACGATCATGACAGTGCACGGAATCTCGAATGTACTGCGCATCATGGTTCGCCTAGAAGATATGCTACGCATCAAAGAGAAAGAATAATTGTGGCAAACCTCAACCCTGCTGTCCAACCTTATCTTCAAATGGACGACAACGGCGCTCAATGGAAGTCACCAGGCCAACAAGACAACGCAATTACACCAAGACCACAAATTCATTGTCCATGTCGAGCTAAATCCATTCCCTTCTACTCGATTATAGTTCCGACCCTTAGATTCGAATAGAAAAGAATTATCGGAATTTTCGAACGACAACACAGTCATTTTCGCCTCAAAACGTTGTAAAACACCAGGAGTAACATCGAAGCCGATTTGATTCACACAAATCGCAAGTTTTGATTTGTATTTCTAGGGGTTTATTGTCATTTACTTGAATTTGGCCTATATACTTAATCCATATCTCTCAACAATCATGTCATATTCTGCAAATGAACCCCGCAACAATACGATACTTCATATACACCCTTTCACATTACGAAACTTCCTCCAGGCCCATTCACTTTTTATCAGGCCTTCACCCCTTCATTTCCAATCGGCCATTCTGTAAGGATTGCTATCATACTCTGGTTCTCTGATAGTACCGGCGCCAGTTTCTGTGGCATTAGTTATCCTGAATTCAGTAGGATCCTCCACGACCAAAATCTCCACTTCTTCTTCAAAAGGCTCATCGACTGGTAGCTCTACCACAACAACCTCGGGCCTATCCTGTCCTTCAAGAGCTGGTGAGTACTTTTCAAGATAATGATCGGTGTAGTATTTTCTCGTATCATATACACCATGCCAGTTCTCTTCTAACCAAACAACTGTCCAATCCGCAAAGTTCGGCTTTGTTTCCAAATTATCATCTGTATGGAATGAAATTGCCCCGCATTCCTTCAGAACTTTCTTGATCCTCGTAAGGTTCCGTTCGAGTCGTCTGTGAAACTTTAACAACGTCTCTTTGTCAAAACTCGGGTTCTGGCAACCAAGAGAGTATAAAAGATCTTGGAAAGCAGCTACGTGTTTGCCGCGTGCTCCGACTACCTTGTTTGATCGCATCCAAAGAGCAGTGGCTTTTGTTTCTGCGGCCCCAAAAATGCTGAAACGGTCTCGTGCTGGTGGTACTGGCAATCGAGAATTGATGGCAACAGATTTGTTGGTGACTGGTGCTGATTTGATCAACTGCTTTTCTGTATTGTTTGATCGCATCCTATTATCAGTGACCTCTTCTTCTGCGGCCCCAAATCTATTGAAACGGTTTCGTGCCGCACATTTTGGTAATCGAGCATTGATGGCCACGAATTGGTTGGTCCGAGGTGCTGGAATAATTTTGGTCTTGGTCTTGATTTTGGCCAGTGTGTCGTCCGCGGATTTGATTTTGCCCAAAGTGTCATTCGCGGAGCTAGAGATGGTGACATTGTGAGACGTGAGGCTGATACACGAACGTTTATCTTGATGTGCCTCTGCGGAAGGACTGACGGATCGTTTTTGCGACATCTTTAACGGCATCTTTAATAATTAAGTCGATCACTTTAAAAACAGATAAATATTTTCCTTCTTTTGATGATGATCGGGAAATGTAATTTCTGGTCGGGAAGGAGACTTTTATTGAAATTTTTGGATAGTTGTTCGAGTTGTTAATATTATTGACGCGAATAAATTTTAAGAGCGTGTCGGGGTTCAAGTATCAAAATAGAGATCTCTATTGTTAACGAAACTAGCGTGCCAACAATCACATTCACAGTTTACGGTACGCGGAACTGAATGCGCTAGCTGGAACTCTATGCATGGGAGAATTTAACTGAAGCCTGAGGTGGGTGAATCTTCGAGGTGAAGCTAGATCAATCATCTCAACTACCGGTCGGTACCCGAGTGGGACGAATAGGGATGAAGAGAATAGTACAGTAATGTCTCAATCGGGTCTCGATAATGAAAGTCGTTATTGTTTCTGAAATTTTATTTCATTGTGAGAGATGAGAGATGAGATCCTGGTATAAATTCGGTGTCTGGTGAGGTCATTACTGTAAGAGTATTTTTCTCAACCTCTGGAAGAGCCGTGCTGGCTCTATGTATGTTTCTTTTTGGAGCCTGTGAATACAAGAGGTCTTGTCTCGTCTTATATTGTCAAACTATGTTCATCTCCTCAGCGGAGTCCTCATTCTAAGTAGTAATGGGTTTTATACAGTACTATTGTCATTTGATATTCTGTGGCAAGGTTACTATGTATCTCTCCTCCCCTTAAACTTTCCCGTCGTCTTTTCTCTTTTCATACAGGTTTAGTTCTTATCTGTTTCTTTTCTTTTTCTTGCTGCTATGCTATGATGCTATAGGCAACATTTATTCATATTCATCGTTTTAGATGCATGTTATGTCATGTTATGTTATGGGGATTGGATTGGATTGGATGATGTACGGCTGCACAATCGTATGATGATATGATATGGGCGAGATTGGGTTAGTGCCTCTTCATGAGATCATGTCTGAGCTAGCCATCGGGGAAACGGCACTTTTTAACGACCGGGGCAGTTGTAAGGGTCTATCAAACTCAGGCAATATGTGTGCCGTTGAGCTGTCTGTCTATATTATATTAGTTCTCGGAACTAAATGGTACATGGATGCATTCTTCGGTTTGACGTGTGGGGGTTGCAGGAGTAGATTGTGATTACTGTTCACTGTGGTAGGAATACTAGCTGAGGAATACCCATGGTGATATTCCCCAAGTATGAGTTATAATTTATGATACATATCTTGCTTTCGCACTTCGGTTTACTTCTCACTACGGCAGGTCACAGGTCACAGGTCGACCCGCTTTTAGCTCTGTTTATTTACCTTACCTTGAGTAAGTCGCACACTGAAGGGGTTGGGTCATGTTAGTAAGTCAACTAACTAAGTTCATCTCCCGTTTAAGCCACACGATCGTATGATCCAGAGGTTTAACTTGCAAAGATTTGTGGGGTAGTTGTCATCATGTCATGATCCGAAAGGTTTCCAGATATCTTTGGGGGATAATTTAATAAGGTGTTTTGGACCGTCTGAATTCTTGTTTTCTTTCTTTCTAGACCTTTGTTAATTTGTTCCTCGCTGTACGCTGTTTTTCTATAAGGACTCGCAAATCATCCCTGGGTCGCGAATACAGTGGAGTTTATGCAACATTTTCCTACTGCTTGAAAGTGGAGAATATTAGATCGATGATATGATGTTGCCCAAATGGACTATGTAAGCGTAGTCTCCCCTCCCCTCCATTATTTCGGATTGCCTGAGGCTTCAACCCTGCCTGAGTGAGAACTTAGAAGTTTGATAGTGACACAGTAGGAATGAATGGGTACACCGATCATAAATCGTACCGTAGGCAAAGATGAGATGAAAGTGGTGGGTCAGGGTCAGGGTCAGTCATGGGTCTATGTAATTCTAGAATTGGGATGATTATGCATTATTGGATAAGATAGCTTAGCGCTGTGCTTCTGACGTTCCGATTCCTCCCATTTCCCAATAGCTGGCTCCACAATGAGTATCCTGGACTTTGGGAAAAGTTCGTGAGGAGTATGGTAATAAGTCTTGTGGATTTGCGTTTGTAGGTTTCTTTTTGGTGTTTGGTGTTGGTGTTGAATAGCTTGATGAATTATGAATTATGAATTGGACGTTGAGTGATTTTAAAATTTCATATTGTTTTGTTATGATTAGGATGTTTTGACTCTTGGGGAGAGGGTCGATTCTTATTCTTATTCTTATGTGGATGGGGATGGGGTAGATATCAACGGAATCATGGGGCACTACTAGGTAGATAGATGTCTGTTGGGTTCTAAAATATATCTTTCTCTGGTACTTGCACTAGCACTGGCCCTGCTCTGTATAATACTTCGTATCAATATACAGGCCAATACTTGCTCACTTCACCTCACCTCTATCCACAAGCTGTTGATCTGATGACGGCGCTGTACTGTACTCCCAGGGTATCGATCGCTTCAAGCATCTTGCTTGTACCTCACTCCATTGTTTAGCTAGATCGATATTTATTGATAGTACTTAAGGCCCTGTTCTCGATTTTTGGAAATTTGGGATTGCAGGGGGTAGGGGCCGGGTGTAGATAGCCGGTCTTCCGACCAACAACTTCCACTTAAGGGGAGTTTGCAGCGCTGGATATCGTATCTCGGGTGAAAATGTGGAATATGATACCAGAGTACCATGATGATGTGATGATATGATGATGGGGAAAAGTATCATTTAAGTTTTAGTCTTTACTGTCGATTATCGTGTGGTGTGCTTCGGAGCGTGACTTGAACACTTTGAAAGTCTAAAATTAAAGGTTCTTCTATGATTAGTTTTCTGGATCGAGCGATGAGGTGTTATTCAATGGAGTCGAGAATTTTGCTCTGCAGACTTGTTGAGAGAGCTTGTCAGTTTCAGGTACAGATACCATGTTATTGTGTTGAGTTTCTTGGTGTCTTTGACAACTCTGGGATTAGCAATTCAGCACCGTTGGTAACTGCTAGTTGCATTATTGTTATCACTGAGCAGCAGATTATTGAATGTTTATGGGGATGATTAGGCCATTCAATTGTGATGTGGTGAAGTTTCAATGTGTTATGATTTTTGGAGGAACCTTGGAAGTAGCGCCGCGGTGATGGAAGGCCGTGGTGCTGCATCGAATTTATGGGGAGTGGTCTGAAATCATTTCGTTGAATATGGCGGAGACAAGGTCTCTTTCTTACAAGGTATGTAGTGTCTTAGGGGTAGAAAGCTCAGATTTGGTGGGGATTGTGAGAGCGGAAGAAAAGGGAGAGAAGTATATTTCTGGTACACATTTTTAGACGGAAAGAAATGGTATGGCGACCACAGCACTAGCCTTCTGGACTAATGGTCCGAATCAAGTAGTGAGGTAGAGCAGATGAAATGAATGTCGTTACTGAGTATTGTTCTTGTATCAAGGTGATCGGATCTCATGTTTGTTTTGCAATGTTTATTTTGATGGGTCTGAAGTGGCTAATTCGTTATCATAACTTGCGTGCTGAAAGGTTTTTTGATAAGTCTGAAACAATTTGACTAAATCATTATCACAACTTATGTGCCGAAAGGAAACTATCTTCCATTTGAAAATGTGTGGGAAATGCCGAACGTCTATTCGTGTTTCCCCCCAACTCTAGATCGGTCAAATCTGTGAAATCGATTGACATGTTTTCTGTCGTGCCAGTATCTCCTACGAGGGGAATGTGTTTATGATGCCAGCCCGTTTCCTTGCTTACTTTCTCCGTTTATCAATTCTCAACTTGTTGTAACAGGTTCCATCAGTATCATGAACATGAAACCCACATATACCGAAAGCTTCTTTAATTCTTTGGATGCGCTGAGCCTTGGACTCAAAAGCCGTAGACTCAAAAGCCGCAGTTCCATGGGTGGCGAGAATTGTAAATGTGTCCTTAAAAACATGAGGACAGGTCTCCCAGAGGGCGAGATAGTCTTGCAACCATTTCTCATTGCCTTCCTTGCTGTGTAGTGTGAAAGCAATCGCTGCGGTAATACAAAGTCGAAGTTTGCTATTGTGGTGCGTGTTTGCGTATATTATTTCAATGATCGATTTCCGCCCAACTTCGAACCTTATGATAAAATTACGATGCTCAAGAAATGTGTCCATAATTCGATCCATCAATGATGGCAAGCAAATTTTCTCGGCCAGAAAATAAAGTTCGAAAAGCTGTTGTTCCATGAGCGGATTTGGAAGCTGGCCGCGATACAAATATTCGATGAGATTTGCAACGACGGCTGGATCGTCTTGAGGAAGATACATCTCTCCTTCGGTAGTCTCTTTGAATCCCTTATTGAATCCGGCATCAAAGAATTTCGATTGCTTGCACAGAATCTTTTTGTGAACAAGAAACTTTTTTCTCTTCGCTCCCACGTACAAAGTAACGATCTCGCCGAGAGCCCTGAAAACCCATAACAATTAATAAACGGCCAACTAAGAAGTGCGCCATCATCTGAGCAAAATGGAAGGGAAAGCGATGACTTACTCAGGTGTCATGAGAGCTGAGCTTGATGGAGAATTCATTGTCGCGATCAAGGATGAAGAACCTAAGTCGTATAAGTGACAAGCTTTGACTTCCTAGTTGTAATCTGCATACCTTTAGAAGTCATGATCGACTCGTACTTAGTAGTGGTTCCGCAATACTGTTTGTTCAACGTTCCAACCGCGATGAGGCGATGATGGTACTGGGTTGTTTTGGTTGTTTTGGTTATATCATCTTAGTTATAAGAAATGATAATAGATCGAGAGGTAACCTCTCTCGAGAGTGAATCATATCGCTGTCATAGTGAATCAAAAGAAATTCTCAACTGGTGAATTTCGTTTGCTTGCTTTTTACTCGTACCCTTCCTTCGAAATCTTGTGGTCTGACCGCCTTGGCAGAATTAGATATGTAATTATGTAAGCAAATTCATTACACATTTCCGGTGCACAGCTCTTAGGTATCTCTTATCTATAAATTTATGCAATACTTGTACTGAACATGGATAGTAAAGCTAGAAAAGTCTATCTCGCGCTAAATTCTATACTAGTACCAATGACTTCATGAGATGAAGAGGTCATAATGAATACTGATTCAGCAATCTCGCTAGATATTACCAGCATTGTCCTGAGCAGTATAGTTAGTAGTTTGAATCACTGGAATAGTGAAACTAATAGTTTGAAAGACTTTGGTTTAACTAGTAATTATCATATTATATAATAAATCGATTAGTAATTAAGTTACAAAAATTATATTATTTGTGACGGAACAGACGGCTCTCTTCCGCCCACTGGCTCATACTACATACATAGTATGATATGACGGCTCTTTTTGACCTTCCTTTCACAGCTTAGAGCCCTAGCTCTATAGCTCTAGACCTAGGCATCGTACGCCTAGGACTCTTTCACCCTTTTTGGCCTAGCCCTTATGGCTCCCAATACCTGTATATATAGTCCTCCTTTTAGCATCCTACATAGCTCTTCACTTGTAGATTCTAAGTACACAATCGGAGTCCTGTTTATACCCTTTTGGTCACATTATTAATTAGATTATTAACTTTCAATTAAATTATCGGTTTATTAATTAAACGAATAATTTAAAAATTGTACTTTAAATACTGTATTAACTGGTTAGAAAGATATTATCTTATAATAGAAAAGTTTATATTTTGGTAAGAAAAAACCATACGCTAACAAAGAGTTAATACTGTAAAGGAGTGAAGGTAGGTGTGAAATCATAGGAAAGCCTTCGGCGTAACCACATATCGTATGACAATCATCTATTTCGTAGCGTCACTGAAAGATAGTCATGGTCAAAGGGGGATAAAGTAACTATTCGTCTAAACACTGAAGGTAGGTATAACTTTGAAGGGGTAAAACATGACAATTGATCTAAACTACTGGAAGAGGGGGTATAAGTACCCTCTCTAGGCTATCACGTGACTCTAATATTATTGATTGGTTTCCTCACAATACCTTATAATCCGGACCGTGACTAATCATAATTAATATTCCATTTTCAATTATTTTAATCTTATTTATATATTTATATTAGATTTTATTATTAGAATAGAATACAAAATATAATCTACAATAGAATAAGAATATTCAACTGATAATTGAGAAATCTAAATAGATAATCTCTAGATGATTTATAGATATCTACAAATGATTTAAAATAGAATACTAATCTATTAATAAATAGATTATTTATATATATAGTAATTAATCAAATTTTATATCTAGTAATACAAAAAGTTAGTATATATAGTATAATTTTAAACTTAAATCTTATAATAATTTAAGAATAGCTTCAAGAAGATTAAATTGTGACGGAACAGACAGCTC
>KI628947.1:0-13337 GCA_000503235.1 Sclerotinia borealis F-4128
ATTTGTTATAATTATCAAATCTAAGTATTTGGTTGAAGTTATCTCAAATTTGTAAGTTAGCATTTACAAGTTTCTTAATAACTATATAAACATATTCCTTGTGTTCTGATTTATTCGCAGAATATGTTAGGATATTATTTAGATATATTATATAATATTTATTGAATTTATTAAAAAGCATGTGATTAATATAATATTGAAACAATACCGGTGTATTGCATAAATCAAAAGATATTACCAGGGATTCAAAGAAATCAAAACAAGTAATAAAAGCAATTTTCTATTCGTTACCTTCAATAATCCAAAGTTTATTAAAGGTAATAATAATATCAAGTTTTGTATAAACCTTAGTATTATATAATATATCTAATATTTCTTATATAATAAATAAAGAATATTGTGAGGAAACCAGTCAATAGTATTAGAATCACGTGATAGTCTAGAGAGGGTACTTATACCCCCTTTTCCAGTAGTTTAGATCAGTTGTCATGTTTTACCTCTTCAAAGATATACCTACCCTGAGTGTTTAGACAAATAGTTACTTTATCTCTCTTTTGACCATGACTATCTTTCAGTAATACTACAATTAAATGATTGTTATACAATATATAGTTATACTAAAGGTTTTCCTATGATTTCACACATTCAAACACAATATTCCGAAAAAAAATTTCTGGTTGCCAAAAGTTGAAATTCGGTCTAAATTCAAGCTTTACAGAGTCACAACAATATATACAATATATACCATTTTATACGAGACAAAATAGCGTTTTACACAGCATCATTAAAGATTGTTAACCTGGAAAACACAGATTTCACTAATCCATAGGATCCAGAAACATTATCCAATCTAAGAAATCGCTCTAAAAGAAGGCAGTGTACTTTTACCAACGAGGTACCACCAATCCTTAAACTGGGAAACAAAGCGAACAACAATAACACCAGCCTAACAATGGAAACCTTCAAAACCAAACTTGCTAAGTATGAATATACTGAAAGGATTCAGTGAAAGGTTATGACTGGTCTGGTAAAGGCAATTGACAAATATATCAACTTCTTCGCCACAAAGGAAAAACAAACGATTACCAGGAAACTGAGCATTAGAATTGTTGAAATCTTTATACTCTTTATCAACAATAGATCCAACTGAGTATTAAGCTTATTGTATATATCATTAGCAACAAAAAGTATAATTTCTTTGAAAATATAAATCATCATCAAAATTTACACAAGGATCCTTAAGACCTTTAAAACAAGTCAGAACGGGGCAGGCCGAAAAGATCTATTTATATTTCAAAAAACTTTATCAAAGGCTTTACACAACAATGTATATGACAAATAACGGGTAACACAAATCGCCCAGAGCATAGATTACAAACTATTAATAGTTATCAGTCTTACAGTCCGGATCAGTAGGCCAGTCCTATATATACTAAAAAGCGCTTTTATTGGGGCAATCATAGATCTAATATTAGTAGATGTTCTTACTATATCTACTACTAAGATAGAGTGGATTATTACATCAAAAAACCCAGTTATCCAAATATTATTCCTTATACAGAAGAACAAAGAGATCATCCTCAGAATCAGTCAAGGCATGTAAATATACTAATTGGTAACTTGGTTCAATTACACAGTCCCTGGAGTCCCAGCATCGATCCATATAATAACAGGACTCCCAGCCGATACGGCGAATCATATAGAAGCGAAGATTCAGGTACAAACAGGCCAAACCCTAATCAGCTGCAGACCCTTATATCACAAAGCCAACCCCCACAAAGCCAACCCCCACAATGGCACAATCATATAGGTAATATCTTTTCTAGAACCAGTTTGTGGTTTTAAGCTTTTTAATGCTAGCGAACTAGTACAAAAAATCAAGGTAAAACCTATAATAACCCGATACAACATTGGATACCAGAGCTGGTACAACTCAGCAAGATACACCAGGCTTACCTATTATGCAAATTGTAGTGTACGAAAAGACACATATAAGAGCTTACAAGGATTCAACTGTATAGCAAAAGCATAATGTACTAACTGCTTTAGACCCTTCGCAACAAAACACCAGAACTGCCCAATAACACCTAAGATAGTGAATAGCAAGGTTACAACATTTACCAAACCACAACTTAAGGCTATACAAAAATCGGCTCTAGCTATGGAAACAGCAATACTCGCTAACCAAAAGCCCAAGAACAACCCTAAGGAGGGACTTGCACCAAATATACCCATTCCTATACCCACCCCTATATCAATATCCAAATATCAGGGAGGGCAAATCATTGCTTATGAAAACATCGGAGATAGTCTGATGAAAACATAGTTCAGAAAAGGTATAGCAGCAATAAGCTGATCGGGACGAAAACCCTCGCTGAAATCAAGACTTAACAAGGAAACCCTGGCTGGTATCCAGCAGGATACCGAAATGGGGGAGAACCCCCAACCTAATGCATATAAATAGATGCTCAACGTGTCAGGATGATATGCGGAGTTATTAGTAGTCCAGGATACAAGACCTAATGGTCTGCTAGGCGAACGTGAGCAGAATACCAGAGATTTACGATATCATATTACAAATAATATTTGAAAACAAAACAGATATCCTGTATATATAGGAACCCTTTATATTCTTGTTCACAAAAACCAAAACATATCCCGGATAGATTCTATATATGCTAATAAACTCATGAACAGGAATATCCCTTGAATAAAAAGAGGCAGAAAGACCCCGAGTACTGATATATATCAGGAAAGAAGCGAAACTGCAAATTCAACAAAGACAATCAATCAAAAGCCATAATATACTCTGAATAAATGTAAACAGATACCTTATACTGAATATGTATTGATAATTATAAACAGAACAGATGCTATTGTATATCACCGAACTACAACCGCCCCTAGAATATCTTATTAGAAAAGACTTCAATACTATACACGAAACATAGCAACCTGGATCGGAAAACCATTGCGAAGGGAACGAACTAACAGCCTAAACAGATCTGGCCGAATTAGAATACATTGGAGAAAGAGGAGCACCTACCCATACAAAAGGAAATATGCTTGATTTTACATTCTTCAATATTCCCTTTGCAAAAACCAGAATCCAGTACAATCTACACAATAGATCGGACCACCACACCCTAGTAACAATAATACCTGGCAGAGGAATCAAGCCTCTAGACCAATACAACATCTACATCCCGGAAACAGAACTACCACGTCTAGCAGGACTGATAACAAATAGAGTAGTATATCTGCCTACAAACGATACCCTGGATACCCCAAAAAAAATAAATGACTTTACTGATCAAATCACCCAAATTATCAAACAAGCAATAACTGTAATAGGAATTATTGACAAAGGGAAAGGCAAGGCAGCACCCTAATAAATAACAGAATATAAAAGGGCCTACATTGAACACCTGAGCAGACAAACTGTACCAGAGAGCTCCCCCACCATAACAACAAAGGAATTCAAAACGATAGTCAAAGTGACCAAATATGACTACTGGAGATACATCATAAACGATATCTCCAGTGACAAAGACCTATACAAGATAGTTGGCTGGCACAAACTAGCCCCGAATCTCAAAAGTCTTCCAATCATCTTAAACGGAGTAGTGATAGAAGACTCGATAGAAAAAGCTGAAGCATTCAGGACCGAAATCCTGGACCGCTTCAATACAGAAAACAATCTGGAATACAACTCATTGGAAGATTAGTAAAAAGGAAACATGTATTTACCCTAGAGTTCCTAACTCATACTAAAGGAAGTCGAAACAAGCATTATTAGAGTATCCAGTATATCCCCAGGAACTAATCAAGTTACAATCAGGATCCTTAAGGCCTGCTGGGATTACCTCAAGGACCCGCTAAGACAATTCTACCAGAAATGCCTCGAATACAACTATTTCCCGAAAACCTGGAAACTAGCTAAAGTGGTTATATTACCCAAAATCGGGAAAAAGGATATAATATCTACGAGGTTATAGAGACCCATCACTTTACTCTCCTGTATAGAAAAAGGCCTGGAAAGAATAGTTGTCAAATGCTTAGGCTGGACAGCCCTAAAGTATAGCATCATCAGTCCTCAACACAGCAGAGCCCTCCCCAAACGCTTTACAATGGACCTGGTAGCATCCTTTACACACAATATGGAAACAGTACTAACTGCCGGAAAGAAAGTTACCATAATTATTATAAACATACAAGACACCTTCAATACATTGCTCAAAAGACGACTCCTTGCTAGAATAACGAAGCAAGGCTGGCCCAAGGACCTATTCCTGCTAATTGACTTCTTCCTAATGGAAAGGAAAATCAAAATATAACTAGAGCAAGCTACAACCAGAGAATATCCAATAGTCTGCAGGACTTTACAAGGCTTTCCCCTATCACCAGTTCTATACATACTATACCTGGCGAAATTACTTTCAGAAGATATTTTCCTCAGATTTAGGTACACAGACGACATATACCTGGTTAGAGTATCCAAAACCCTAGAGAAAAACATTAGATGCCTTATTAAAGATGTATAAGATATTATAAAATGGAGAGCGAATAATTGTATTGTCTTTGTTCTGGAGAAGCTGGAAATGATCCATATCTCCATAGACAATGGCAATACAGCACCAATTATCAGGGTCAATGAAGAATTCATGATCCATCTGATAATAGTTACAGAAACAAACACCTGTCCAGCATTGAGATGGCTGGGAGTGTGGTTCAATAGAAAGCTGAACTTTCGCAGGCATATCATGGAACATACAGATAAAGCCAGGGCAATGGCAAAGCATATCCAAGGTTTAGCCAAAGTTATACAAGACCCTCTGGCATACACCATACACAAGGCAATAACGATATATGTATTACCCTTATTTTTATACAGGACTGAGGTCTGGTACGGCGGCAGGTTCAAAATTATACAAAGATTAAAAACAGGATAGACAAAGGTCAGTGCCTGCCTTGGCTGATACGTGATACAAATCGAAAAGATCTTTACAGTAACAACACAAGGAATCATACCGGCCTGGAAAACTATACCGGTAACTGCCCTCTATTGTAAAGCAGGTCTCCCCTCAGTTATAGCAGCCCTCGAAGAAGCCAAACTGAGGTTTGCCCTACGCCTCCAAAGTGTAGATGTAACCCATTTGTTTACGAAAAGAATAGAACCTTTTATAATTGTCAAAGGACAAGACACAGGTTCAAGACAAAAAACGAAGACTAAAGTCCAACAATTTGGTCTCCTCGTCCCCCCGATCCCAAAGCCTATACTCAAGCCCTTACGGTATACAACCGACTGCCGAATAGACCCAACGGAAGGGATCGACAAGAAAACGGCCGCAAAGGCCTTCAACACCTGATAGGAAAACCTGTCAGACTCAGATATCACCATCTTCTCAAATAGATCGGAAAACTATATAAAAGGAAAACATATTATAGATTATAGATATATAATATATCTAAACAAGCACCAGATATTAGCAGACTCCGGCTTTATCAACACCTAGTTATATATCTTCGATGCAGAAGCTATCGGAGTATAGAAAGACCTGGAATATACCCTCAAGGATGCCAGGTACACCAACCAGAAAATCTGGATATGTATCGACAGTGCTTCAATCATCTGGAGCATAAAGGCCAATGCCTCTATGTCATCACAATGGATGTTCAACAACTGCTACAAGACTATAGAAGAATATGATATTCGCGTCAAATGGTCACCGGGACATGAAAGCATTGAGGGAAATGAGGTGGTCAATCACCTCGCTGACCTTAGTGCCAAAAAATCTAATTGGAACCTTGGATCAGTATTATAACCTATTTATAATAAGATAAAATCGATTATATACATTCTCAAAAAAGAGACCTGCCAATAATGATGGACAGTATACAAACCTGCTTTTTCGCTGTAATATAAACAATAGGATCTGGTATACAAAGTTAAACCACTGTTAGAGCTCTTATTTCCATAAGTAGTCCTATATAGATTAATAATTATCCAAATCTTATATAAAGACTTTAGCTGGTATTACAGGAAATTCGGGCATACAGGAGACATGGAATGCTTTTGTAAAAAACCCAAAACCCCTGCCCACCTAATCCACTACCGGAAGGCAAAAGATATATTCAAACAATAGTTAAACAAGCCCTCTACACCACCATCGACAAACAAGGAAGGTATCCAATACCTATGTTAAGTCCTAAGCAATTCTATAGACTTCGCGAAACTACTAAAACTAACGAAATTCTATGAAGATATATACCCAAAGTAAAAGACTGCAAGCCTGCATTCTACAAATAAACAAACTAAAAACCTGCGATAATACATACCCACTACCAGGATCGATTTGCAATATATAATACAAACGAAACCACCAACTCCCTCTGCAGAGTGTATGCAGAGAAACAACATTATCAATAGGTATAAAAAACCTGATTAAATACTAATAAGACATACAAAAGCATATTTACAAATATTCTCTGGAGTATAATAAACATTCTAATTGTTATATCAAAAGCAACCCATCTAATCGCCTAGTACAAGCAATAACAAATCTATAACAAAGATATACCTGTCTACACCAGGCAAGACAACAGGACTATCTCAACCGATAGAGAAAAGAATATACAAATTGGAAAGTAACATATAATTACCAGGAATGACTATAAAGGCTTTCACTTTTCTTTCTAAAACACTCTTATTTCATGTATTATAAGACCATAGCTTAAAACATCTGCATACCCCTAGGGAGGTTCTGAGGGCAGCCCTAAGCTGCTCTCCGGATGTAAAATAATACTACTACTACTACTACTACTCCTATGATTTCACACCTCACCCAAACACAATATTCCGAAGAAAAATTTCTGGTCACTAGAAGTTGAATTTCGGTCTGAATTCAAACTTTACAGAGTCACAACAATATATACAATACATACCGTTCTATACAAGCCAATATAGCGTCTTATACAGCGCCACCCAAGATCATTGATCTGGAAAATGCGAATTTCACCAATCCGCAGGCCCTAGAGACACCCTCCAACCTAAAAAACTGCTCTAAGAGAAAACAGCATACTTTTATCAATGAAATACCACCAATCTTCAAACTGGGAAATAAAGCAAACACCAATACCACCAACCCAGCAATAGAAGCCTTTAAGGCCAAACTCGCTGAGTACGAATATGCTGAAAGAATTCAGCGAAAGGTTATGATTGATCTGGTAGATATAATTGACAGATACATCGATTTCTTCGCTGCAGGGGATGAACGAACTGCAGCCAGGAAACTGAGCACCAGAGTTGTAGAAATCCTTATATATATTATCAATGATGGATCTGATCCATTGTCGAGCCTATTGTATATACCACTAGCAATAAGAAGCGCAGCTTCTTTGAAGACACAAACCATTACCAAAACCTATACGGGGATCCTCAAGATCCCCAAAACAAGTCAAAACGGGGTGGGCTGAGCAAACCTATTTATACCTCAAGAAGCTCTATCAAAGATCCTACCCAACAATGCATACACTAAATAATAGGTAATATGAACCACCTGGAACACAGATTACAGGCTATTAATAGCCATTAGCCCTGCAGCCTGGATCAGCCGACCAATCCTATATACACTAAAAAGCGCTCTCGTTGAAGCAATCATAGATCTAATATTGATAGATATCCCCACTATATCTATTACCAAAACAGGATAGGCTATTATACCAAAAAACCCAGCAATTTATAAACTACTTTTTATACAAGAGAATAAAGAAATCATTCTTCAAATCAGCCAAGGTATACAAATATACCAATTGGTAATGTGATACAACTATGCAGTCCCTGGAGTCCCAGTGTCGATATATATACTAGATGGACTCCCAGCTGATACTGCGAATCATATAGAAGCGAAGGTTCAGGCACAGACAGGCCAAACCTCAGTCAGCTGTAGACCCTTATATTACAGGGCCAACCCCTACAACAGTACAATCACATAGATAGTATCCTTCCTCGAACCAGTCCATGGGTTCAGGCTCTTCAATACCAACAAACTGGCATAAGAGATTAAGGCAAAACCCACTATTACCTGATACAATACCAACTGCCAAGACTGGTGTAACCCAACAAGATGTATTAGGCTTATCTGCTATACAAACTATGGTATCCGAAAAGATATATACGAAGATCTACAAGGACTCAACTGTATAGCAAAAATACAATGTGCTAACTACTTTGGACCTTTCGCGGCAGGATATCAAAACTGCCCAGCAGCACCTAAGATAATGGATAGTAAAGTCATGGTATTTACCAAATCACAACTCAAAGCTATACGAAAACTGGCTCTAGTAATAGAAACAGCAACGTTTACCAACCAAAAGTCAAAGAACAACCTCAAGGAAGGGCTTATCCTAGACACAGCCACACCTATACTTATATCTATCCTAGTGCTAAAACACTGGGGAAAACAGATCACTGTTTACGAAAAAAGCAGGGATAATCCAATGGCAATACAATTCAAGAGAGGCATGGCAGTAGTAAACCAATCAAGACAGAAACCCTCAATAAACACAAACCTCAACAAGGAAGTCCTAGTCAATAGTCAATAGGACATTGAAATGGGAGAGAACCCCCAACCTAATGTATATAAATAAACATCCAATATATTAAGATGATGTGTATAGTTATTAACAGTCCAGAATACAGGATTTAACAATCTATTGGGCAAATGTGGACAGAATACTAGAGGCCTATGATACCTTATTACAAATAGTATTTGAAAACAAATCAGATATTCTATATGTACAGGAACCCTTCATGTTCCTATTTACAAAAACCAAAATATACCCTGGATGAATCTTATATATGCTAATGGACTTATGAACAGGAATATCCCCTGAATAAAGAGAAGTAGAATAATTCCGAATACTGATATATATCAGAAAAGGAGCGAAACTACAAACCCAACAGAAGCAGCTAATCAAAAACTGTAATATACTCTGGATAGATGTAAACAGGCATCCTATACTGAATGTGTACTGACAACTACAAATAGAATAGATATTATTGTATATTACCGAACTATAATTACCTCTAAGGTGCTTTATTGGAAGCAATTTCAATACTATACATAAAACATAACAACCTGGATCGGAAAACCTTTACAGGAGGAACAAGCTAGCAGCCTGGGCAGACCTAACTGAACTAGAATACATTAGAGAAAGAGAAATACTTATTCATATAGGAGACAATATGTTTGATTTTTCATTCTTTAATATATCTTTTATAAAAACCAGGGTCTGGCATAATCTTTATAACAATTCGGATCATTACACTCTAATAACAACAATACCTGGTAGAGAGATTAAGTCCCTAGATCAGCACAATATCTGTATCCCAAAAACAGAATTACTGCGATTAGTGGGGTTGATAGTGAACAGAGTGGTATACTTGTCCACAAACGATATTTTTGACACTCTAGAAAGAATAAATAACTTTGCTAACCAATTTATTGAAATTATCAAATAAGCAATGATTGTAGTAGGAATCATAGACAAAGGAAAAGGCAAGGTAGTACTCTAGTAAACAATGGAATACAAAAAAGCCTACACCGAATACCTAAGCAGACAAGCTGTACCAGGGAACCCCTTTACTATAGCAACAAAGGAATTCAAAACGATGGTCAGAGCAGCCAAACACGATTACTGGAGATATGTCATAGATAACATTTCTAGTAACAAAAATCTATACAAAATAGTCGGCTGACACAAACTTGCCCCAAACCTCAAAAGCCTTTTAATCATTTCAAATGGAATAGTAATAGAAGATGCAATAGAAAAAGCCGAAGCACTTAGAACAGAGATCCTGGACTGCTTTAGTGTAAAAAACAATCTGGAATACAATCTATTGGGTGACTAATGGAAAGGAAGCGGGTATTTACTCTGGAACTCCTGGTTTATATTGGAAAAAGTCGAAACAAGTATTATTAGAATATCCAATATATCCCCAGGAACTAATCAAGTTATAGTCAGAATCCTCAAGGTTTACTAGGATTATCTCAAAGACTTATTAAGATAGCTTTATTAGAAATGTTTTGAATATAATTATTTCCCGAAAACCTGGAAATTAGCTGAAATGGTTATATTATCCAAAATCGGGAAAAAGGATATAATATCCATAAAGTCATAAAGATCTATTGCTCTGCTCTTCTGTATAGAAAAAGGCCTGAAAAGAATAATCGCCAAACAATTAGGTTGGATAGCTCTAAAGCACAGTATTATCAGCCTCTAATACAATGGAGCCTTGCCTAAACGCTTCGCAATGGACCTGGTAGCATCCTTCATATACGATATAGAAACAACACTAGCGGCTGGGAAAAAAGTGACCATAATTACCATAAACATATAAGGCGTTTTCGATATACTGCTCAAAAGATAACTCTTTGCTAGAATAATGAAACAAGATTGGTCTAAGGACTTACTCCTACTAATTGATTTCTTTCTGATAGAAAGGAAAGTCAGAGTACAGCTAGAGCAAGCTACAACCAGAGAACACCTAATAACCTGTGGAAGCTCTCAAGGTTCCTTTTTATTATTAGTCTTGTATATGCTGTATCTAACGGAGTTACTCTCAAAAGATATTTCCCTTAGATTCGGGTATATAAACGATATATACTTATATAAAGCATCCAAAACCCTGGAGGAAAACATTAGACATTTTATTATAGATATATAAGATGTCATAAAGTGGGAAACAAATAATTGTATTACCTTTGCTCCAAAAAAGCTGGAAATGATTCATATCTTTATAGATAATAGCAATGCAGTATTTACTATCAAAGTGAATAAAGAATTTATGATATACCTGATAATAACCATAGAAACAAACATCTGTTTAACACTGAGATGACTGGAAATGTAGTTTGATAAAAAGCTAAACTTTTGTAGGTATGTTATTGAATATGTAAGTAAAGTCAAGGCAGTAGCAAAGTGTATACAAGATCTGACCAAAGTTATACAAAGCCCTCCAGTACACATTATATACAAGGTAATAATTATATATATATTTCCCTTACTTCTATACAGGACTAAAGCCTGGTATAGAAATAGATTCAAAGTTATGCAAAGATTAAAACCAGGATAAATAAAGGTTAGCGCCTATCTCAGCTGGTATATGATACAAATCGAAAAGGTCCTCACAATAGTAATACAAGGAGTTATACCAGTCTGGAAAACTATACTAATGACTGCCCTTTATTGTGAAACAGGTTTCCCTTTAGCTATAGCAGCCCTCGAGGAAGCTAAACTGAGGTTTGTCTTATACCTCCAAAGCGTAGATATAATCCATTTGTTTACAAAAAGAATCGAATCCTTTATAATTGTTAAAGGATGGGATACAGGCAAAAGACAAAGAATGAAGACCAAAGTCCAACGACTTGATCTCCTTGTCCCCCCAATCTCAAGATCTATACTCGAGCCATTATAGTACACACCTGGTTGTCGAATAGACTTAACAGAAAGATTCGACAAAAAAATGGTTGCAAAAGCCTTCAATATCTGATAGGAAAACCTGTCAGACACAGATATCACCATCTTTTCGAATAGATTAGAAAATCATATAAAAGGAAAACATATCATAGGCTACAGATATATAATATACCTAAATAAGAATCATATATTGACAGGCTTTGGCTTTATCAATATCCAGTCCCACATCTTTGATGTGGGAGTTATTAGAGTATAGAAAAACCTGGAATATATCCTCAAGGATGCCAGATACACCAATCAGAAAATCTGGATGTACATCAATAACACCTTGGTTATCTGGGGCATAAAGGCCAATACCTCTATATCATCACAATAGGTATTCAACAATTATTATAAAGCTATAAAAGACAATGATATTCGTGTCAAGTGATCACCGGGGCATGAAAATATCAAGGGAAATGAGGTGGCCGACCACTTCACTAACCTTAACACCAAAAAACCCAGTTGAAACACTAGACCAGCATCCCAACCTACCTATAATGGGGTAAGATCGGTTACACATATCCTAAAAAAAAAGGCCTGCCAATAATAGTAGATATTATACAAACCCGCCCTCTCGCTGTGATACAAACAGTGGGATCTGGTATACAAAGTCAAACCACTGCTAGAGCTCCTATTTCCACGAGTAATCTTATACAGATTGATAGCCATCCGGACCTCACATAGAGACTTCAGATAATATTACAGGAAATTCGGGTACACAGGAGATACGGGATACTTCTGCGGAAGGCCCAAAACCCCTGTCCACCTGGTCTATTGCCGGAAGGCAAGAGATACATTTGAATAATGGCCAAACAAGCCCCCCACATTATTATCGATAAATGAGGAAGGTATTCAATACCCATGTCAAGTCTTAAACAACCCCACGGATTTTGCAAAGCTATTAAAGCTTACAAAGTTCTATAAAGATATATGCCTAAAGTAGAAGGTTATAAACCCACATTCTACAAACAAACAATCTAAACGTTGCGATAATACATATCCACTACCAAAATCGATTTGTAACACATAACACAAACAAAGCTATCAACTTCCTCTGCAGAGTGTATACAGAGAAACAAAACCATTAACAGGTATAAAAAACCTAATTGAACACCAACAGAATATACGAAAGTATATCTGCAAAACATTCCTTGGAGTACAACAAATACTCGAATAGTTACACCAAAAGTAGTTCATTGAATTGTCTAGTTTATACAATGGCAAGCCTGTAATTTAGGTACAACTGCCTACACCAGACAAAACAATAGGATTATTTCAACCGGCGGAGAAGAGAATACACAAATTGGAAGATAATATACGATTACCAGGAATGGCTGTAAGGCTTTCACTTTTCTTTCTAAGGCACTCTTATTTCATATATCGTAAGACCATAGCTTAGAATATTTGCATACCCCTAGGGAGGTTCTGAGGGCAGCCCTAAGCTGCTCTCCTGATGTAAAATAATACTACTACTACTACTACTACTCCTATGATTTCACACCTACCTTCACTCCTTTACAATATCTAAGCAATTCCTTTATATAAGAGATTATTTAATAAACAACAGATTTTCGAAAAATCTTTAATAAACCAGAGGTAAAAATTAGCAAATCTCAAAAAACATTAAAGATCTTTTATTAATAATAGTTTTTTCTAAAATGTGACCAAAAGGGTATAAACAGGACTCCGATTGTGTACTTAGAATCTACAAGTGAAGAGCTATGTAGGATGCTAAAAAGAGGACTATATATACAGGTATTGGGAGCCATAAGGGCTAGGCCCAAAAGGGTGAAAGGGTCCTAGGCGTAAGATGC
>KI628948.1:0-13278 GCA_000503235.1 Sclerotinia borealis F-4128
CTAATCTTTGATTATATATTGATTATAATCTAAGAAAAAAAGCCTGATTTGTTAATAAGACGATTGCTTTTTCGAAAGATTATTAAAACTTTTGATATCAAGGATTATAAACTTATAGTATTAGGGAAACAAATAAAGCAATTGAAGTATCAATTAAAGGCAATTGTATTTAAGAAAAGGTATAAGGTTGTGATTAATCCAAATACTAGGTTTACAGGGATTAAAGTTATTAGAGAGATGCAAATCATAGCTGGGGATTATGGAATTATTGTAGAGAATAGTGATGATACAATTGAAAGTGATGGTATAGGCGATTTTATTTTAGTTGAATAGTTATTGAATTATATGGTTTGGGAGATAAAAAGTTTTTTTTATCGGGTGGCCAAAAAGGGTGGGTGGCCGAAAAGTGGGGTAGTTGACTTAAGGTAAGACTATATAGAATCCACTAGAGTCGCATATTAATCCTTTATCAACGACCAATCATGGCAAGGATCACTATATAACAACCTCATAATATGCCTATAAATTATTTCTTTGCGGCAGCGAACATGGCACTTCTTGTTTCCTTCCTCCAAAAAGATCTTGTACCTGATTGAGACATAAACATCCCGTCCGGGTGAAATAGGCTCGGGTTCGAGGCTGCAGAAAAAGATGATGCACATTGAACAGTATTATAATAAGTGTTTTGATTGACATGACATTTCATCCAGGGCAATTTACCATGAGTTATACTTAGAGAAAGAACTAGCCCCAAGAATCACCCAGGAAATTCACATAAGAAGTACAATATTTGCCCATATCCAACCTTTTATCTGAGGAAATTGGCTTGACTGCTTCGCATATTGGTTGGTGAAGTTTATTCTGTGATACAGTCAGCTTACTCTAACAAGGAAACTTCGCCACATTGCATTGCTAGGAACGATTTAAAGGCCTCGATTGATCGGCAATCAATTCACAAATTATTCCAAGGAATTGGCAATGAGGTAAATTATTATCCTAGCAAAGCGTAGCACTCTGGATGTTTTGAAGATTATAATAATGTTATGGTGAAGAAGAAGTCGGCTGTGGGTGATGATAAGATCTATTTAAGTTCTGAACAAACTTGAATCTTATATAATTGATACTATCATTTTTGTTATCTAATTGGTCAGTTCTGATTAAGTAAGAGTGTATTCTTGTCAAGGTAAGTGTTGTCATTTCTGTACTTAACCCCATGATCTGAAACTTCCCATTCATTCCCTTCAACTCAAATTTCTTACTGCTCATTGCGGTGTATGCGATGATCAATCGGTTAGTCCAAGGCATCCCCCTTTCAATTCGGATAACCTCACCGCCAGATAAAGTCTCAATTACTCAGTCTAGACAGCCAGTCGATGATTGGAATGGATCATGTAGATTATTGAGGTGAATATAAAATAAAAAGTCTAGTTTAGTTAGTCTAATATTAAAGTCCAGATTGGTGTCTGGATTCTGACAATTAATACACACCACTCGAATCTAATTGAATATATATCTAACTGTAGATAATCGTTTAAACACTATTCATACTTCTATACTCGAGTATACTTGCCGAAAACCCAGAAGAATAATTTTCCATCTTCAATATTCAATTATGTCTTGCACTAACACCGTGATATGATATCTTAATGTTTGACCATCTCACTCAAATAACTGATCCACTTTATTCCAATCCAATCCAATCCAATCCAGTCCAGTCCAATCAAATGCATTCAATTTAATTTCATAATATTTAACCAAACCCAAAACCCAAAATCCAAACACTTTTCCCCTCGTTACTATCTTATATATATTACCATATCCCCGATTGTCATCCCTCCCTCCTCCCTGATCTCCAAATCTACCCACCCACCTATCCTTACAACCTCCCGTTTTCCTTCTCCCTCTCCCCCAACAACCCCGCCCCAGCATCCTGCAATATACAATTTCCCTGTATTCTTAACCTTTATCTGAAAAAACATTCGATTCTCCCCTTCCTTCTATATCTCCATTACTAGTGTTTGATCTGGCCCCCTACGGGCACCTCAGGAGGGTAATTTACCCACCAGTGGGTTATTATCATGCTAAATCATATATTGAAATGAAATGTAATGAGATCTTGTATTGAGATCTGAATACATAATCTAAGCCTAATATGAATTAGTTCGAGATAGCTTCATTTTTTTCACCCTAAATCGATGATTTCAAATTCATTCATATCTACCGAAATCTTTCAATCAACTTTACAACTTTTCATTCAAGTCAACTTGAATGCTTTCAATATTCAGTAAGTTAGTTTGAATGGTTTCCAATCGTTTATATAAACGATTAAGGGTTAGCGATGACAAGGGTGCGACGACGAGGTTCAAAATAAGGTATGAAACTCAGGGAGGAAAGGGCTAGGAAGGCCAGGGAGGCCAGGGAGGCCAGGGAGGGGAGGGAGGGGAGGGAGGGGAGGGGGTGGCAATTGAGAGGCCCGGGAGAGGGTGATCAACGATATCGGAGGCCTTTTTTAGCTTCAAATCTCAATACAAGCGTTGAATCTCAATACACACGCTAAAAAGGACGCTTGCAAAAAATGGCCGATTTACCCTCTTGAGTAGGGATAGTACGTAGCTATTACATGTGATTTAGAATATAGCACAATAGACCATCTGGGAGAGCCTCGTTAATTAAGTAGTAATTAAGAGAAAGGCTCCGAAGTGGGACTAAGTGAAAACTAGACTTATGCTCTGAAGGAATAGTGTTAAAGAACCTGTAATCTCCTCTCGAGTCAATCTAGGCATCTGACTGTACTATTACCCCTCTTATAGTAAAATTGCTCTCGAGTATAAAGTTCAATCTCTAAGTCGGATAGAAGTGGAAAGGCAGTGATCTATTCAGGATTAATGCGTTTAGCTGCCAATTGAATCAATACCTACTAGGTAGCTCTGAACAATTTGTGCATTATCCACCTATAATTGTTGGTACACAAGTAAGTTCACGTGATATCGTACATACATATATCCAATATATAATAATAGAAAAGAAAAGGGGATGGGGACGATACAACAAGGGCCTATCTAGAGGTCAAGGTCGTGGGAACGGTCGTCCACAGGATAATACTCGAATAAATAAGGGTAGAGATCAGGCGAAGGATCAAGCACCAGAGGGTGCCTGCTATTTTTGTTATAAGAAAGGGTATATTGCTGTCAACTGTTTTAAGATGCAAAAGGCAAGCAAGGAATTGAGGCAGAACGAAGGCAAGAAGACTAATGGCATTTCATTTTTCCACCCGTCTCTCTGAGTCCCCAGCAAATCCCCGAATTTTTATTATAGAACCCGAGAAATGAAAAATATGAAGTAAAAATAAAGTCCCCAAACACCAAGATTGCTTAACGCTGTACATCCCTACCCACACCGCACATGAAAAGCAACAAAAGCTGTGCTGCCACAGGTTTAGACCCCTTAGAATTCGCTCGCACGTATACAGGCATCAGTACTACTAGTTCCTCTGGTAACCAATCACGGGAAAACAACCGGCGAAGCATATACTTGGTCGGGGTATTGAAAGCTTGGTTGTTGGACATTTTGATTTTGATAGCGTTGTTTCATTGCAGATGTATTTAACCGACATCCGATATGGTGCTGATGTAAGTCCCGACGTGTCGGGTGCGGAAAGTGTGTTTGTTGTTCGAGATGCACAGCCCGCCTTGCGATTGCATTTCCTATTCTTTACTTGAGAGGAAGATAGATTCTGGCTGATGACTGTGGAGCTAATAAGTTCAGTAAGTGATTGATGCACTTGGGGAGGATTCAGACAGATTAGATGGGTTATTCCATGGTCGTTGATCAAAGAAGCGAGTTCAAATTCAGGCTTGAAAATCATGCCGGCTTCTATAAGGCGAATAGGGTCATAGATGTACTCGAGTAGTTGGAAACGTGTTGGTTGGAGTCTTGGTGAAATATTCAGGGAGGCTCGTATTTGTCTCTGTATGGAAAGTAGAAGCGCAAATTTCCTCGTAGTGAGTGATATGAATTTGGTGGCCCTAAGGACCTTCCTGATTGGACCGAAATCGAATTTTGTGATCTGTATTAGTGACATGGCCCCATGAAAATAGTGAATGATGGAGATATTGAGAAGAAAAAATAAAGGAATTGATGAACTGGTTCTAGATCAATTTTGTATTTTTTTCAGAATCCTGGGGGCTCACAATAGATTTGGGGATGAGACGGCTATTTATTTTTATTGCTATATTAAATTCCAAATATTGTCCTAGTCCCTCGGGTCAACTTGCTTTGTTCTAGGGCATTAGGCAGATTTCTGCATTTGTGACCGGATCTACATGTGGACTGCTGGATTTGAGATTGAGGATCACTCCCTATTGCGAGCTTGGGACGTGAGCGTGTGAGATGGCAAATTAGTATACTGACACTATTAGTGATGGTACTTTTCAATTTGTGGTTTTAGCAAATTCAATTGCAATGTGGAGTGGAACAACAAGAGCTTAAAGACTGTTTGCAAATCTTTTGGGGAAAAGGATGTTACTTTGCTGCCAACTACTCGAAATCGCTGGAGTACTAGCTAGAAAGCATCGTTTGGTCCGCAACCAAGATTAGAGAAGTGGTCTACTGTTGAACTCATTGCATGAGCTTCGTGATTTATCTTGTTGCCAAAATATATCTTCATTTGATTCACTAATTCTGATTTTAACCATATGGTCAGTATCTTGTATTGAAGAAAGTCTGGATACAACCATTGAAGTTATTTCGTTGTCATGACTTGTACCCACTGACTGATTTCTTCCATTATGCACACAGATCCCTAAAGAAATTTCCAACTCAAAAATGCAACGAAGTAAACCATAATCAAACTGACCGACACAACAAACAAATACCAAAGTTTTCATCGTGGAAATGGATAGTTTAAAACTCCCAACTCCTTTCAAGATCACACCACTATCTGTGTCGTTTTCAAATTTTTCAGAAGTGTATGTGAGGGTGCATGAATCAACGAAAAATCCACTCAAGGTGAAGGGCGCGAGGAAAATTGAGGGCTTGATGTTGTAGAAGAGCCCTCGTAACCCTCATCCATGGACTCATCTTTGGATTCCCGTTCACCCACAGGGATTGCTCTTTCTCCTTTCTCATTTCTCAACTGTTGCACCCTCTGTGAAATCAAGATCTCTGCCATGGCTGTTAGCTACCTGGCGAAATATAAAATGTCAGAGTGGGAGATTGACAGCACGTACCTCGATCATGGTCACTCATCCCAGCGGCCAATCTTCCTGCATCAAACTTATGTTCCGACGACACCCATGAGTACGCCATCGCTCTCTGTGGATGTTTCTGTACAAGAGTGTACGGCAGAGCTTCCACCCTTCCAGCCGGTGTTGCTCTTCTTCGAACTTTGGCGGAAATCTTTCTAACCTTCCCGTTTTTGTCTAGCATCGGCCTTCCACTAGCATCGTACATTTTGAGATGATTAGATCTATAGTATCTCGATGAAAGACATTGCTCTGAGTCTCTTTGTCGTTGGATGAAATGCCGCCTGAATAAAGAGAGAATCTCGGGCCAGTGCTTGTTCAAGTCGTCTTTGTTGTATCGGATAAAATCAACCTCTTCCATGGAGTAAGCCTTATTGCTGCGAGGCTTTTTCCTATTGGAAGTGGAGACTGTCTGGGAGCGACGAGATCTATGAGGGTGATTATGATGCTGACGATGAGCTGGTGATGAGGAGTTATATATCCCATTGTGGGAGGGATATATTGGGGGCAGAGGGTAGTGGCTGGTGTGCCCGTGATGGACGTTTATAGGGTTGAAAGTCAACGGACGACGATGAATGGGGGCCAGGGGAAGTTGTGTTCTTCCAGAACCATAGCGAAGGGTATGATTTCGAGTTTCTAAGGCTTCTAGCTCGGCTTGATAGCGGACTAAAGTATTCTCGCTGGATATAGGTTCGGGTTGTTGTAAGTAATGCGAAGGCTCATGCTGAACCCGAGTTACGTTTTCCCAACCGGCCGAATTGTTGATAGAGTGATCCTCTGTTTCGAGTTCCACATTTGAAGGGTTTAAGATCATCAGTATGTCCATCCTTCGTCTCAAGGGATCCTCGGCATTGTTGACAACAGATGGAGTTTGCATGACAGATGAAAAGTTTCGAGGTGATAATTCCATATTCATCGTCATTCTGGAGACAGTATGTTCCGGAAAATTTTGGATGATCAGATGTCTGTATTTTGATATGGAGAAATAGTTTAATAAGGTAAAATCTCTGAATATAGACGAACGAAATCAATGTCCTGAGTGGATAATGAATCAAGAATCGACAGTCATGAAAAGGACACAGAACCTAATATACATCTTATAAGGAGAACCCCCAACACAACACCAACTAGATTTAAGTAGCATGGAAAGTAGGAATGCCAGATAGCTTTTTGCTGAGAGTACTATGTCGGCATCAAGGGGCGAGGCAACTTTGCTCCAACAAGGACATGCATTATATTTCTTGTGTACCGACTGGCTACCGAAGTCTTGTGCTTGATTTTTTCAGAAGCTCTCAATTTTTCATGTTGTTTTAGTTATGATTATGCTAAGCAATCTGAAATTCAACGGTAAACTGTTTTTGGCAGTATAGTATCGAGGTACCGTGGCTCTGGGTTTGTTCTTCACTGATACGGGGAAAGCATGAGAATTATTGGCTATCTGAGACTGATTTATATGTGGCGCTGAATTCATCCTTGCGAATATGTACTGCTTGCTACTCCAGGCATATTTTTCCATTGGTGGCCTTTATCTAAATATCTTGCAGTTGATGAGTCTTAGTAGTATCGTCTTCGCAAGTGTTAGACCATATATAACATAATATACGAGCATAATACTGAAGAAATTAATGAAAACCAGAACCAATGAAATCAGCTCAAATCTACAAAATACGGAGTACAAATCAAAAGACCAAGCGCACAGACAGCCCCTCTATTCATTGAAGAAACAATTTTGCCGCTACACTGTCTCCTGGTGTGTGAACCCCTTTAGCAAAAGTACGGCATCGTCGCTTCTCCTACCGCGCGGTCTAATTGGCGCATTATTTCTCTCGATATTTCGAATATATATTCTTGTCATAAGTCCCTTAATTCCCTCATTTTCTTCCTGGAATCTGTCTAATTGATTTAAGATTCTCACAAGAGACGGCAGAGAACACCCCTCCAACGCAGAGGACTATCATGTGATTGTCATCGACCCGATAACGTGGTAGCAAATCAAAATGCCGGTTCAAAGCCTAGTAACCAACATAAATGGAACGATACCATACAACAAACACCATGTACATCTACATATTAGGAAGCTCATTTGTACCCGACGGGTTGAGCCCACAAGAGGATCCTTACATACTGGGGGCAGAGTTAAGATGAGAAAACGGAAGTCTATTGCCAACGGGCTGAGCGAAGCAAATACGTGAAGCTACCCTACCAGCCATCCTTTTGTTTTATTCTTGGTTGTTGGATTTATTCGTTCGGTTTGGTATCCGTCTCATACAAATATTATGTTCTTATTATAACAGAGATCCTAGAAAATCCCCAGAGTTTGGTTTAAGCGCTGAAGGCTTTCTTGTGGGTCGCGTAACATAGTAGTGAACTAACGTTATGGATTTACCCGGGACAGGGCAGGGCAGTAAGACCGAAGATCATCCAACAAGATGAGGCTATATTGAAGGTGATATGACTTTAATTAATGACTTGTTAATAATGTTTGTGTTCAAAACAGCCGCGAAGATGTTAGCGAAGTTACACAACTACTAGTTAGAAGTACTCGATATATAGAAAACGCTAATAGAACCAGCCTTACTCAAAAGTAAAATTATAGCCCATAGGCACTGAACGGGGCAAAGCGTATGTAAGCAAAGTTAAAGGAGCCTTTTTGATCATTTATGCAAGGAAGGATCCAATTTCCTAATATTGCTAAATGCCGACACCGAGTATAATCATCTGGAACTTTCTGTTAATTCCTTTTTGATGCACTTAGGCTGGTTATACATCTAATATACGCAGTAGACCCAAATTGACTAGCGGTGTGGAGCTCATATAAACTCTATATGTCGGTAGATAGGTTTCTTTATCAGCAAGTAACCTTACAGAAAGCTCGTTGTAAGTACATAGATATGAGAGATAGAGTCTAATCTAATGGTGGATATAAGATTTGCAAAGATTAATTCTAAAACTTTATTGGCATTGAGAGTTTTGTGCACGGGCGACAGCAATACATGAAGAATGTGGGCCAAGGAATACGGGGGCAGTGGGGGGAAGAGGGGAAGAGACACAGGCGGAAGCTGGTCCAGACTTCTCACAGGGGGGATCTTCTGATCTTCTCCACTGATACTTCAATGTACACTACTCTGTACTGGTACTCGTAGATTGACGAATAGGGAACTACGCCGTTCGCTTCGCATCGAATGCAATGCACTTTCTTTTCTATTCCACTTAGTACATCTATAAAAGTACATGATTCAGTAAAGGAAGTTAAAGGTAAACAGGGGAGTCAACCAGAGAAAAAAGCCATAGAAGATCATGATCGAAGCCACACATTATAGATCTGCTACATCAATGTCTAATACAGATTTCGATCCATCGCTTTTCACTGTCGCAAAAATCATGAAATAAATCATTATACAGTTCTGATAACCAACTAATATATCAACCAGTACAGTACAATTGAAGTATCAACCAATATACCTGTGTACAGACAGGGGCTTCAATAGGGTTGTACTACCAATTGGTGTACTTGCTGCTGCTGACACAATGGTTTGCTATCGCAATTTCCTTTGGCACATAAAGAAACCTGCAAAATAAAGCAAGGAATATGTGATCTTTATTTTGTTCTTCCATTTTGCATTTCAGGTTTTCGATAGGTCAGATTCTCGTAATGAATTCCTCAATTCTCTTGGATATTTTCGTGGAATCCGATAACCGGCTTCGCGGGAGCTGATACTTCATGTCTAAGATCTTAGCACCCAGTAGGTGCATCTTAAACAGGAAAGTTTCCGATGCATGAAGTATGCAAATCGATCTCGATTCGAGATTTTCGTTGGCAAGAATCTTTCATATCTTCAATAATAGTTCCTATGTCCAAGATGTAAATGGCTTCTAGCCCTTGAAGCCTAATTTGTCAGGGATATCCGGCGATAGTGTGTAATATCAAGAAATGTTATAATCTTGTGAAAGTTTTAGCTTTCATGCGACTTTGACCTATCATAATTTTGGAGTGATCAGCCCGGCTGACAATGTACATTCTCCTTTTTCGGATACAAAAAACGAAATCACGTCCGATCCTACCGACCTATTCACGGGATGCCGAAAAGCCATCACAATCTTGCCTTCGAGCCGACTTTCATGTCAAGCGGTATACCGAGTTGAAAATTCAGTGGCTTGTATGGCTTTCCGTAGTAAGTGATTGGCTTTGGTTAGTGGTCAAACTCTTGCATACCGCTCATCTCATCGTTCCCTCACGTCGTCCGGCATGCGAGAGTCTGCTGTGGAATGCCATATGTAAAAGTTCTGGCCATTACTCATCGCACACCCCTTCGTTTCGTGACAAAATCCCTGCAAAAACCACATTTTTCTATATAAATATAACAATCGAATAACTTTTTCAATATTGAAAATTAGATTTTGAAACTGTCGGTACAGTCATCTACTGTACCGGAGCACCGGCACCGTACTAGCGAAGGGCTAGGGCAAGCCTTAGCGAAAGGACTTCAATACACATATAGTCTCCATTATATAGAATAGTAATCAATAAGCTTTTTATAGATATCAACACTGAACACCCGTCGGACTTTCTACCATCGTAGATCTGAAAGGTGTTCCCGTTGATACCAATAGAAACTTTTTTGTAAAATTAATTGAAATAATTTTAATAATTTTTTATAATGAAAAATAAGCACTGAAATTTTGAAAATTTGAAAAATCTGCGAATGTAACGTTTTTCTTATACAAAATAAGCGAATTTTTTGAAAATTTCATTTATATTAACTTTAAACAATAATACCTAAATAATAAAATTAGATAAAATTATTTGATTTATTTTTTTGATAATTTTAGATAATTAAATATTTAGTTATCAAGTTTGAAAGTTTTATATTATAATATTAGACTTTTATTATAAGGTTGAAAAGTTGAATAAATGATGGTTTTTGGTGCGAAATCGCTAGGTGTGCGATGAGTAATGGCCAGAACTCTTACAAAACCTGGCATGTAATGCAACATACGAGTCTAGACGTCTAGACACAACTTTCCGGATCATCATATCAAAATTATTCATCAAGGAGTAATGAGCGATCTGGCGAGGTGATATCCCATGTACCAGGTTGATGTGCCACTCCCGGCCTGAGATCTACCATGATTTCTTTACCCGGTTGCATATTTAGTATTTGCTTTTACTCGCCGTCGATTTGAAGAGATCCATGGGCTGGGTAAAGTGGCTTGCATGAATTGGCGCATGGTTGGCATGATTTTCCCCAACATTAAGTTGTCATATTCGAACATCTGAATAACGATAGCCCTTTTCCCATCAAGATGATTGATGGATTATGGGTCCTAGATAAGTTTAATATGGCCTGATGTTTTGCAGAGCTAGTATATCGTTGCGAGATAACTGCCTTCTGTGAGTTGACTTGTCATTTTCTTCAACGGAGATAATCGATTTTAAGTCTTCTATATGTAAGTATCCATGTCACCTATTTATGGCGGTGAAGAGGCTTCCGTCCTTATGATTCTTCTTTTCGCAGTGGCCTGCAGTATGAAAATTCTCGACAAACGATATGGTAGTTTTCTATCAGTCTCAAAAAGACAACGTACACCTTAGGGCCTCCGGATTTCGATACGCTACTACACAATGCTTCCAATAGCCACTATTTTTGTCAGGCATTATTAGTCTTACAAGAGGCTTGGACCCTCAAAGTTTGAAGTATCTTTCGAATCTGCATCACGATCGTTAGGTTCCCCGACGCAACATTTCCCTAACCCCCGGCCTAATTCGGCAAACTTGCTCCACGATGTCGACATATCATACAACGTGGCTGCGCAGAATTTTCAAACGGTTGCAATGGGAACTTGCTTATTAGTTATGCATGATGTGCTGTCTCACGTATACGATTTAATATGAGTTCTCCAGATGGTTTGGGAAAGATCGACCTGCAAGCAGCCTCATCTGCAAAGCAGAAACTTGGCAACTATACATCGGTAAGGGCTACCTCGAATAACTTCACTGTTCATAACGTGAGATCTGCAGGTCCATTGCTTTTCCCTGATTTCCACATGCCCTAGCTGAGAATTGTGCGCCAGTTAGCACTTAGCAGTTGTCTTGGCACTAGCCTTTGGTACTATGTATGTACTATTTTCATCACCCAATCGCATCTTATTTATATGCAGCCTCGTCACCTTCTGCAGGAAAGGGAATCATCCTTTGCTAGAATCATCTTTTGTCCTCAAATTCGCCATGATGGATTCAACATTACTTCCAGGCATCAAGCAGCCAGGCCATGTGAAGATGAGTATTGCCTGTACTGCACGCAAAAGTTCGAATCTAACAGGATGGGCCTCAATTTGAGAAGGATTGGAGGAGTTCCATCTCTCGCTCATCAGTATCATCTCTCAAGTAACTCGTCCTTCAAAAGTTTGAAGTATAGATAGTTTCGAGGGGTAAGTTATTGTTTTATTATCGTGGATGTATTCTTCCTCTCATACAAATCTAAGATACAGTGTAAATCACAACTTCAAAAGTGAAATGAACTGTTGTTCTTCATTCTTACTCTCCCCAATCAGGACGGCCACGGTATTAAGATATGCATGGATACTGTATAATAGCACTAGGAGCTCTTCGTTTGGATTTCACTTTTATTCATGATTGCTTTCGAATTGCTTTTCTGTCCTTTATTTCCGCACCAGGAATGCAATCATTCGACGACTACTCAGTGATTAATGTGGTGTATAAATTCCCTACTATTTTCGTCCCTTTCCCTTGGATTGGAAAGTTACTTTCCTGCAAGCAACTCGTTGAGCATGGTGCTTTCATTTTTTGCGTTGAATTACTTGATTTCCCTACCGCAAAGCTTCCATCAGCAACAAGATCATTTCGATTTGCTCAACTGAAATATTCTCAATTCATTTTTCAAACACCTTGACTTAAAACTTATCTTCAAATACTTGTGACAAGCCTAATAACACTGGCAACAACATACCTTTCCCACTCTTTCCTTTCCCCTTCTCCTCTTTCGAGCAATTCACTTTATGTTCCACCTGTTCTACCCCTCAGGCTTTAGCACCCTACCGAATCTATGTGACTCTCAACACTCTCAACAATACCACTAGAATAAAACACAGAAAGGAGTTGAAAACAAAAGAACCGAACTACCATCCCATCTCACACACTCATGGTAGGGCGAGCCTCCAAATATGGTCGGCTTAAATCCACACTAAGAGGTGAGTATTCTGCCATTGAATTGCATTTCCTGATTATCTTGTTTCGCGTAGAAGAGAACTACCTAGGTAACTATTCGTGTATATGTACAATACCAGACTCACTACTCGTAGGTTGGGAAGAGATCAGATTAGATGAGGAACATTCACTCGCTCGTACTTCAAAATGTTTTGTTGCAAACCTCACTTTGTAGAAACATTGTTATTTGAAGGTAGTAACTTCATTTTATAAGAGATAATGCGGAGGTTTGAGCAGAGCAGAGTAGATCAAAATTGGATTGATGGGTTTCCAGAAGTTGGCTAATGCACTTTATCTTCACCGACCACACACTGAATATTCACTCCACAATTCACTTGTATTTCAGAAAGTTTTGTTGTATATCTTAATATACGAGCTTGGCTCCGGCCCTTTCAGGGCCTATGAGGCCTAAATAGGCCTCCACCTTCACTTGTACTGCGTAGCTATAGATATCTAAGATCTAAATATTATTTATTGTATTATTATATTCATTTTAAATATAAATTTCGAAATTATACAGAGTTTAAACTTAAATATAAAGTATATTTAAATTTTAATTAATAAATCTAAATTCTTTTATAAATCTAAATCTAAATCTAAATCTAAATCTAAATCTGAATTTAAATCCGAATCTTATATAACTAAAATAATACAAATAATCATAAATTAGAAATAAATATATTATAATTAATAATAAATTTAAAATTATTTTAATTATTTTTATTTCTAATAACTCTTAAGTATATATATATTAATTTTTATTAGAATTCTAATTTATTTAGATTTAAAGTTTGATTTTTTTCATTATAA
>KI628950.1:0-13260 GCA_000503235.1 Sclerotinia borealis F-4128
GTTAAAGTATTAGAGTTTCTTGTATTAGTCAAAAAGTATTGTGTTAGTAAACGAGTATTGATAAATATAGGTATATCTAGGTAGGTATAAATATACAAATTGTAGAGATTTGTATAGATGAGTATAACTTTGCAAAGTTGGCAAAGTTATTTGTAGATTGAAAAGAAAAGTATAGATTATTATTAAATTTGAATAAAATGATATTTGATATAGAATCTATTACAAAAAGATAAATTTACAAAACCTAGTTCAATATCCAGTATATAGTTGGATATATAATGGAAAATTGTTACAAAAAGACAGATATACAATTCTCCTAAATATAAAAACTATAATGAAATAGATTATTGCAAAAAGATAGATATACAACTTTTATTTATTTATAGTCTGCAAGCTTTGAAAATGATACAGTGCAAAGTCATTACGAAAAAAACAGATTTATAATTTCAAATTGTATTTCTCTGATTTGAATCTGATATTTGTTCTTAATATACTGAAGGCAAGTGTTTCTATAAAAGCTTAGGTTTTTTCAAAGTTAATATCTTACTGATCTGTGAATCAATGATAAAATCAGAATTACTGATCAATATTGTTATCACTGTAGTAGTAATAAAATATTAATAATATTAACATGGTTTATCAGTGCGTCGCACATATCAGTGCCTTGCGCACTTTTTCACTATTTAATCATTTCAAAATATTATTCAATAATCACAACATATAAAATTAATTGAAACTATTCAGAATCTGATAAACTAAAGTCTTCTAAATCCTCCTGACAAGTTTGTATATTATAACCAGTTTTATTACAAGAGCCACAACAATGTAAAGTTAATTGTTCCCTATTTGAACTACCCCTCTTGAAGTATTCGTTGTATCGAATCTGATTATCTACATCGGTCTGTAATATAATATTATATCCATTTTATATACTAAGTATTCCTCCTTGATGAATTCGACTCTTTTTAGTTCTATAACATTTATTCAATGTCTCATTTGCCTTTCGAAAAATACGAATCTCAGCACTCATAAGTGTCATCTCATAAGCTAATATCTCTATATTCTTAGCTAAAGCTGTAATTGTTTCAAATATAGGTATAGGAGAGCTTCCTTGATGTTATACAATTCGATTTTTAACTAAGGTTGATTGCAAAAAAGCATTGTTCGAGTTGTGAAGTGTTTGAAAAACCCAAGGATCGAGCTTTATAGAGAAGGATCTGGTAGGCGTAGGTGTTTGTAATTTGATATCTAGCTTAGAAATAATAGCTTGAAGATCAAAGGGTATTAATCCAGCTCTGCGGAATTCAGATAATCCATTTTGAACAGTTATTGATTGTAGGTATACTGCTTTGAAGGCTATAAGGAATTCGACCTTGGTGATATGGTTGATATAAGCTTTAATATACCCTTCAATTTGTTAGCTATACGTTTGTTTTAAAATACTAAAATATCTGATATCGAGTGATTGAGTAATATGCAAAGAATAAGAAGGTAATGAAAAAGTTATAATATTATGTTCTTTGCAATATTCTTGAAATGTAATCGATTCATGGTTTTTGTGTCCATCTAATACTAGCATTTGATAACTACTTTGTTTTCGAGCAATAGTATGCTTATCGAAGTGTTTAATCCATTCTAAATCTATCTCATTGTTTGTCCATCCATTATTAATGATTTTAATCATTCAATCAAGTGGGAGATCACTTTCAGTATACCAATTCGAAAGGTGATTTTTGCCCTTAACTATGAAAAATGAAGGAATGCTTTCTTTTATATTATTGATACATACAATCACTGTAGCCTATTTTCGATTACCTGGCTGTATTGCTTTGTTTCTGTTATATTGTTTAGTATTAATTACAACCATCCTAGGGTATATAATATTTATTATAAAGCCTGTTTTATCGAAATTGTAGAAATTGTAATCGAGAATACCATATTTCGTCTGTATATTCGATACTAATCGAAACCACCTTTTAATAAACTTTGGATCTTTGCAAAAAGTTTTTTGGAAATCATAAATGTGATTAAAACGTATCTTTAATTCTGGCCGGTGTTGTACGAATCGATGCATCCAGAGCTTTCTAATGTGATGTATTCCACAAGTATCGAGAATATCATTCGCCATATCTTCCATATTATTCAATCGAGGGGTAAATCCTTGTATATCCATATCGAGGATATATTGAAGAATCACTTCTTTTTCTAATTTAGTTAATTTTTGAATTGGTGATCAATATTCCTATAGCGGGGTTAAACCGTTCATTCGATTCCGAAGTATTGTTTCAGAGACATTGTAAAGTTTAGCAGCACTCCAGCGATTCATTTTTTTTGATTTATTAATAGTTTTAATAGCTAAGATAATCCGAGCTTCTTTTGAAGTGTTATTCATTGTTGATTGTTGATTAAACGCGTGTTGAATTGAAGAGTTGCAAAATAGTGAAAAAGTGCGCGAGGCACTGATATGCGCGACGCACTGATAAACCACGTTATTATATTTTATATCTTTATATTGCCTTAAGAAACTAAACTATAGAGATGCTAATGCTAAATGATATATGCTCCGTGGTGGTCAAAGCGTCGCTTATTGCCCTAACCCGTAGCCCTACGGCTCACTATAGCTAAGTGAGTGATATTCAGATAGATATATTATTAGTTATAATAAATTATATAGAATTATATAAAGAATTAAGCTAGTAATAGTTATTTTGATTTATTATATACGTGATTGATTATTTCGTCGAGTATGTTCGGCGATCTTGAAGTCAAATTCATAATGTCAAACTTGAGTGTTACTGTAAATTTATTTCTTGCTAATCATATATACTAGTATATATTACATATCCTCAACTGTGTCTCCAATCAAAAGAGTTGCCCAACAGGACCCCAGGCCCTCATTCTTATATCTTTATCCTATGCCCAGTCGGCAGTTGCTTAAAAAGATAAGCCATACCAATAATGGGTAAAATAAACAGGGAATACTGGGTGCTGCCAGTGATAAATGATGCTGTGTGTAACCAGCTCCATCAATACATTCTGGACACTCTCTGGAAGACAATCGCTCCCCCTTTCGTCGAAATCCAGAAATCTTCGGCAAATTGGTAATCAAATCGCCAAGTATAATCCCCAATACGCAGATAAGAAAAGGAAAAATGTACTAGGTAATATTCTGAGGGCGTCGCCCGTGTAAAGAAGCGGACTGGCCGTAATGAATTCAGGGGCAGTGTTGTACGCTGTTTGAACCGAATCAACAGCTGCTGTGACTGATGCTGTCACTGCCGCTGTCACAGTATCTCTCGTAAGATATAGCAGCGGTGGAATTGATGGAAAAGCGACGCCAGATGAAAATGGCAAAGCACTTTGCATTGGAAGTGCGCTCAGCGTTGGATATCCCACAATGGATTCCGAATCTTCTAGCTTGACTCCCCGGAGGTATTCAGCTTCTCTTCGTCGTAGGGAATCGTGATTCGAGAGAGGAGATGCTGCTAAAAGGATGTTGTCGGCAACTCCAAAGCATTGAGTGATGGTATGATGTAGTGCGGTACCAAAATGAGCAGTATCGCATTGAGAATGTAGGCATTTGAAAACAGACTGCAGTTTGTAGGTTAGTATTCGATCTACTGGTAAAGTATTTAATGGTGGCTGTCTTGATCTTATGGTGTGACTGACGTTTTGATATTCGGCGTCATAGCAAAGACACATGTGTTTGTCTGTGCATTTACTGATATATTTCGTATTCTCCCAACAACGGATCGCACAACCTGCAGATAGGTGTTAGTGTGGTTATTGTACTCTCACTCTTCCAAAATATCCGTACCGGGAGCAGGAAAGTTTCCGTCACTTGCAACAGGACCATTCACTATTGCCATTGCCAATAAGATAGCAGGCCGCATATTTTACCTAGTAGTTGGCTACGGGTATATCCGGCCTCTGAAATCCTCAGAATGAGAGTCGCCAAAAGACCTTGGAGCGTTGCAAATTCTTTTAATAAGGATCGTGATATCAAGAAAACGTCTTAGTGAGTGTATGAGACTGATAAAGGAGGGACTTTTGTGCTGAGGTGGGCAGAACTAGAATTTGTTTGATGAGAATCAAATGGAGGGAAGTAAGAAAGCTCCATAACAGTAGCTGTCGGTGGATGGGGACTTCCTCTTGTGTAATCCAGCAGTTTAAACTTGCTACATCAAGCCAGAGTTACATGGGATATTTGCACCTTCCTCTGATCATGATCATCATCTCATATTAATATTGTCTTTGTATTTAACTTCGATTTGACGATTATAGTCAGTAAAAGAAAAGTTCCAACTTATCAGTAGAACCTTCATATCTATCTCTGAAAGGTTTCTGGCCAAGCCAGGTCGTTAAAGGTATTTGTGTCTCTTTCATTTCGAGTATGCCCCTCCTCTTCTGATCAATATGAGAAGCATCAATGACAATTCTCTCCAACCTGTCGACCGCAAGTGAACCTTCATCCATCAAGTCCTTCAATCTCTGAGGTGTACCGACAGCGATCCCGGTCCTGGAAGATTTGAGAAATCCTATTGAATCCTTCAGCTTGATATGTTTTGCGAACAACTTTGCAACTTTCACATCTTTGGTTTGGAATTTCCGTACAGCTCTATATGATTGTCAGATTAATATGAACCTATACGTTGTCGACGCTAGTTCCAATAACGAATTGAAGGAATATGACCATACCTAGCGATGTCGGCTGCTCTGAGACCCGCAGCAGTAACAATGATTGTATGCGGTGATCCATTCTTCTTCGATGCAGACCAAAGTTTTGTTGGATTACCAGAAAATTTCTCCAAGAACTCGGGCAGATTATCGAGAGTTCGTGGTTTCGTCCACGATGTAGTATCCTGAACAGCAGATACTATTCAAAGTGCCGAGACATTAGCGGACTTCATGAAGACATTGAGGAGTAGGTTTTACTCACCTGGCAAATATCGATCTTCTAATTCAACGGAACTGAGATCACTTTCATATCTCCTCGTCTGGCTCGAGACATAATCAACCAGTAAATGGTCATTCATTTTCGCAATCGCATTGTTGAGACCAGCTTCGACATCAACATCCTCGTTGTCGAAAGGATTGTACTTCCTTTTCTTCCCTGCTTCGTCAACTTTTTGTTTAGGAACCTCCTGATCATGATTTCCTCCTCGCTTTCTCTTCTTCGGACTGGTTTTGATAGACTTTTCAGGTCCAGATCGGGCTATTGGGACTTCCACTTCTTCTATCAAGGGATCTTGAAGTTCATTATCGATTGACATTATGGTCAGATGAGCCAGTATGAAATCTCGAAGCCGGAATAGAGGTCAATTGTATTATGTTCCTTTGTGAATTGAGGGTGGTGGTGTACACTTAAATTCAATTCTCAGCCTTTTGTTAATAGAGCATGTTAAGGCGCATCTTTGAAAGTTCTCACAAAATTTGAAATGCAATCGTAGATAACGCTAAGATAAGATAAGGCTGCAGCTTAGCGCGTCGATGTGTATTCTGGACGCGTTCATCTAATGTTTAACATGACGGAACCCTTACATAACTGCATCCTACATTTATCTCAAAGCTGGATGGCATTTTGTTCAATTCGAATGTCAGATTGATATCGCCATTTTATATATTTGTTATTCGGGAAACTCCATTACCATGACTGCAAGGCCGGAAACTCCTTTGCGCCGCATTTCTAGTGCTGGTTCATCTCCAGCAAGTCATTCGAGAACACCTAGCCGTAGCTTAATGCTGGGTGGCTCAGAGCTTAGGATTAATGCTTTGACACCTCATGGAAGGGCGGCTTTACGAGAAGTTGAGGCACGACGAGCAGGGCTGACCCCAGGAAAGGATAGAAGACGAAGTGGCAGACAGCAAAGAGAAACACCTCGAGATGTATTGAGGTTATTGAGCAGAACCTTGGCCCCCCAAACTCGCCCGACAGTTCCATCCCCTCAAAGAGCGCCCAGTAATTCTAGAAGGCAAACTTTGCTCTTAGACGATGATTTTGACGATGGCCCAAATCTTGTACCCCCTCGACTTTCAATACCCCTGGAAGACGAGAACGAGGAAGACGAGAACGAGGATGACGAAAGTCTTTTACTGCCGAGTCTAGCGGCCCTAGAGGACGAAAACTTGACTGCACGATCCATCGAGCTTCCAAGGAGAGCTGTCAGTGAACGTCCGAATAGGTTATCCTCAAGGGGTGGTTTCGGGAGTATACGTGAGAGCGACCGTTTCGGAAACATGTACGAGGCAGAGCTAGGGATAGACGACATGGAACCGAGCTTCTTAAATGGAAACGAATATGAGAATGAAGATTTTCCAGACATGGCAAACACCCCATTCTTCGGGAGGTGAGTCGTGGAGCATGCATGGATTGGGACAGTCCTCTTAAGCTGACGTACGCTAGTGACCACACAGGGATACAAGGAGAATTCGAGACTGGATCGCATCGACGCTCCCTTTTGCCAGGCCGAAGTAGTGATATTAGACCATCCAACTCGCCATCCGAGGATAGAGACGCAACATTTGTGTTCACAGTTCCGCAGCCGGAAATTTCAGTCCAACTTGAGCCGTCTCTATCCCCGGACACTACTCAAATTGGAGGTCCTGATATGAGTGTACACTCTCCACCCTCTGATAATATACAAGAAGATGGGTTTGCAATGAGCGAAGAAGTCATGAATGGCGACAATGACTTCCCAAGGTTGTCGTTCGGCACATTTGAAGACTCTCGTCTTAGCGACAATGAAGCCTCTAAGGTTATGCAGAAGGCCATATCTGAAACTTCGAAGAGAACATTACAGAAAAAGAACAACAAAGTTTCAAAACATGGGCTGAAATATTCGTCGTTGCCTCTAGCTGTGGTAAAGAAACAAGCCATGAATTTGGTAAGGAATAGAGCTAGTAAAGGAAGCAAGCTGAGTAGGGATACTCTTGATGCGATTATGCAAGCAACCGACTGGTTTTTCGAACAGATTAGTGATGATTTGGGCACGTATTCTGAACATGCTGGGCGAAAGACTATCGATGAGAGTGATGTTTCAATGCTGATGAGAAGGTATTTATCTGAACGTGATTTAAAACCTTTATACACGCTGAGTATTTTACAGACAACGCCAGACCAATGCTACAACGACGCCGTTTTCTCTTGCACAGAGCCGGTTACCTAGAGAGCTCTTACAAGATGTAAGAATGGTCCCACCATTGGCCTCAAGAGATCGACCACGGCAAAGACCATCCGGAAAATTAGAAAAAAATATACCCAATCTTTAAGACCATTCTTTGTTTTGACGAACTCGTCGAGCAATATCTGCAGGGGGTTTCTTTACGACCATCCATAGCATAACGGATGTAGCAGCAGCTAAGGCATACCTGATGGAATTATTTGCGTTAGTACACATGGCGAAGTTTTCTGGTGGCCAGTAAGTGCTTACCATGTAAATATGTACTGTGAATGGTTATTTCGGAGGTTGACCTCTGCTGGCCTTCCGATTGGAATTCCACGTGCAGCTCGATCCCAAGCCTTTAAGAGATCAGGCTCTTTGGTTTTGTAAGCTTTATGTTACTTGAATTGCAAGAAGTGAAAATCTTACCCATTGTCTCTTCAACCCAGACTGGTTGGCTTCCGCTTAGTTTCGCCATTTGCTCAACATCAGGAAAGTAAAATTCTTGAGTCTGTGGACTGTTATCTGGCGTGAAATAATTCTTCTTCCAAGGTTCACGCAGTAAACCCTCGACGGTTACTTCACCTTTCGGTAAACCGTCGGGCCTGCTTGCTTGCTTTTTATGCTTCTTTTCAATCCAACCTCGATTTACAAGAACACTGGTGCCCTTCCCATCCCGCTCCAAAGGTGTAATGACGAGATATCCGTCTTTCCCATCGTGCAAGCGAGGACCAATCAACATTTCTTGATCGTGTCTGAAATGACCCCTTGCGAATATTCTCCTGTAATCGAATTCTTTTATTGCTGAAGGATCAATATGTGGAGGAAGTGGTAAAGGATCACGAACGAGGCGATCCTCAAATTTCGCAATGAGCTTTGATTTCCAATCCAAACGCTGGACCTGCCATGTTCCCAAGGCGAAAGCTGTTATAGGGATCAAAGCTATCGACCACGTGAATTAGACAGTCTGGCCTTCTCCTGAGGATTGGGCAATTCGTGGCTTACCCAGAACAATAAGACCCGGACCATGCCTTCTTCCAGTACGAACCAGATTTGGGGGATTGTCTAATATAGATGTGAAATTGGGATCATCAGCAGCCTGTCTGGATTTGACCCGGGTGCTTGAGAAATATCGATGATATGTTGGGCACTTTGAGGTTGTAGATGAGAACGGTAACCTCTTAATATGCGATGAAAACGAATTAACACGATTGTAAGATAGGGCGGAGACAAGGAAACGCATATTAAATAGGATTAATGCATCAAATCAGACACCTCAAACTTTTTTTTTTTATTATCATATTTCTCCAGCTCTTTTATTATACAAGGTGTGGCGGCGTTGTGGCGTTGTGGCGTACACGTACATTTACACATTCTTCCAATCATATAATCCGCTCAGTTTATCAAGTATGATCTACAGCTAGACCAAATGCGGCTGGACCCAACCTCAGTAGTAGGTACTCTTTGATTATTATAGATTATATAAGCAAGGCTAATACTGCACTACGATAATTAAGTAATTTACCTCCATATCCCACCTGCTCGCTCGTACCTAGACTTCTAGAGCAGGCTCTCACACGGCCTTCATACCGGTATTGATACATATTGACTCTTGAGAGACCCGATTCTCCTCCACCTTTACAACTTTAAATACGAGACGAGATACAGTACTTGATATCTTCGGTACATGATGGCTTCGACAATGTTTCATATCGATGATCTTAATAGCGGCATCAATAAGGCTCTAGCTGAATCTAAACTCGTTGCATGTTTTGTAACAAGTAAATAATATCCTTCCCATATTCTACATCAGTTCAACATAATGACAAGGTGTCCAATTTAGATGGTAATGAAGAAAGTCGACTCTGGGAGAATGACTTCTTACAAGATCCCGAGGTAATTTAGGGGCCTAAAATCATCCTAGGTTGATACTACTCGAGTATAGCATGCTGAGTTGCTGTCTAGTTAAACTCTCAGCTGCAAGAAAGAACAGTTCTGTTGCGCCTGGTTGCTGGTTCTGAAGAAGCTAACTATCTTGCTGCAATCTTCCCGATTCCAAAGGTACCAACTCTTGTTGCTATTTGGTAAGCACATTTAAACCATTTCATTTTCTATTCAATCTATGTCAACGTCTACGAAAAGAGGACATGTGACCAAATTTGGCATATTCAAGCCGTGAATTAAAAATGCAAGCTAGGCTGGAACATTGATTATTCATTGTTCATATTGAAGTAAAATAATACCATCTCAGATACCAATTCTCGTCACCGCTTTCGCCGACAGGGAGGTCAATCTTCTTCTTACTCTCCGATCGCGTACATCGTTGATCTGCTTGCTTGCCTGCTTTCACCCAAGTATTCATCCTCTTGCTAGCGTGGACTGACTTTTGGGCCAATAGGAATGGGGAACTTAAAGAATATCTGGCTGCAGGTATAACCAAAGACGAGTTCTTGACACGACTTGGCAAGGCCTTAGAGTCTGCAAATAGTCGGAGAAATGTGGAGAATGACCGCTTCATAGCATCGAATGGAACGAGAAATCCAGAACAGCGTACGACAGAAGGCCAGGATCAACGTTCGTCAGGTAGTTCACCCGCTGGCGATCGGAACATTGGCTCCACACCTGCTTTCCAATCTACTCATTCTAATCCTGTTGACCCATCGAGTTCTGGCTCGCTTCCTATAGATCCTAGGGGTAATATACCCAAAGATAACAAGGCCATTGTGGAAGATCACCCTAAACATCCAAATCAAACGGGAGACACCACAAGTTATGCGGCGATGCAAAAGAAGCTCCAGCAAGAAGCTAGAGAAGAGCGAGCGCGTATCCTCGCACTTGTAGAGAGTGACAAAGCAAGAAGACGAAAGAATGCAGAACGCAAAGCTAAGAATGGCGATCAATTGATTGACCAGTCTACACTATTCCGCGAAAAAACCTCATCCGCTCTAACTCCAGCATCAGAGGTACAAGATTGTGCTTTACAGATAAGACTTTTCGATGGATCTTCCATTCGTTCCAGATTCTCCAATGCCACTACTCTAAGTGGCGACGTTAGAAAGGTAATATGAGAGACCTAAAAATACATCAATAACACATCAATAACACATTTTCGACTATTCTAACACCCAAACACTCACCAATTGTTAAGATCCCCAAGGATATTGGCAATACTGACAATAATTAGTGGATCGATGATTACCAAAAGGACGACGTGCCTTATATATTCAAGCAGATTTGCACACCCTTACCGAACAGAACCCTTTCGATGACAGATGAAAGTCGCGATTTGACATCGTTAGGTCTATACCCAAGCGCAACGTAAGAAAAATCTCATTTGTTAGGCCTACACAAAAAAAAAGAACTAACATGGAGATAACAGACTCATCATCGTTCCGGTTCAAGCATATACTTCAGCCTATGAAGCAACGGAGCCAAGTAGCATCTTGTCCAGAGGAATCGCTGCGGGATACAGCTTCGGCACTTGGGGCATTGATAGGATGCTTGCCACTCTTGGTGGAATCGTTGGCGGGACGGCCGTTGCTCCAGATACAGACCAGAGAGCTGAACCTGGCACATCAGCTGTAGATGGTCGTGCGTCAAGCCTCAGCACTCTCAGAGATCGGAATGATAACGACGATCACCGTGAATTTTACAATGGGAATACCGTGAGTTAAGGCACAGTTATAGTGGCCACACTGCAACAACAATGCTAATAGTGAGAACAGTTGAATTTCGAACCTCGGAAAGATGACCCTCATGGGGATCATTGATCCGTGAAGGATGTTTAGCTTCATGTAGGAACGATCATGTAGGCCTGCCATCAACATTATTGGGCATGCGTGATTGAGATTTAGCCAGAGATGTGTGGTCTAGATCACGATACGACATAGATATCTACCTACTGATTCGATATGTGCTCTTAAGTGGATGCGTTAGTGATGAAAATATCAATACGAGGAGTTTTTACAGGATTGGCTTTTCAAGTCAGACACTCATACAAACCGTGGAATCACGCTCGAAAGCAAATGGTCGATTCTATTGGGCTGGAGATATAAATAGACCGACGGAAAGCATAACAACCAACGAGGCGGTCACTGGTCTTCTTCTCAAACTGAATATAGTCAACCAAAAAAAAGAGCGTTCGTGGGTAAGTAGAATAATGATTTCCAAATTTATATCCAGTAATGTGTATAATCGCTTGAATAGTTGAATTTGATTAAAGTGGATTGATATATCAATCGATCAGGCCCAAAAATACGCATTATGGCGCAGCTGCAGCTAGAACATGCGCCAGTGAATCGATTGTGAAACTTAGCCATGACCCTCTCCTACTACACCTCATATCTCCCTCTCTCCGCCCTAGCTCCCTTTCACAATTGTCTCGCATCTTAAGCAAGCTTCATGGCACTCTTCCTGTCTGGACCGAACCCGCCAAGGAGATATGCTGACCGTGTTAAGAACAAGAATAGCTGCTAAGCGTTAGGCACTGAATTATACTGGTACATTTGGAGTTATTTTCTTGAGAGGCCTTACCGTTGCTCCTATGTTTCCAAAAGTCATTGAATTCCATTGCGCAAAATCCACGACCCTTTCCCACCCCAAAATATGATAGGTAACAGCAAGATGGCCAACATCAGCCAGCCACAAAGCAATGAGATAATTCCTAACAACCTTTGCCTCTCGTGTACTGTAAAGGACGGCGATTCCTATCATGGCTAACAGCAGATATATATTGCCCAATTGTAGGGCAACAAGCCGCGCATTATCACTGACAGCTCCACGGGGTGAAAACGCAATCTGTTCCTCAATAAACCACTCTGGGGAGATTATTGCGCCTATGAAACCAGCCACACTATGAATCAATGAGTTTGATGATACCGAGATCGCATTTGCAAACTTACAGTGAAACAGGCTCAAAAACAGTGAAGATAAATTTAGGAAAAGGGGGCAAGATTGAGGTCATATTCGCTGATTGTTGTATGAGATATTGTGAGGGATCACAAGCAGGGAATAGGCCGGATAATATCAGTACTATAGTTGGGGTATAGTTTGTACAGAACTGAATTTATACCATTGCTAAAGTGGTATAAGGGTAATTCTTTATATATTTCAATACAAATTAATTAATAAAAAACAAAGGGTATAAAAGGATAATCTATATCCTTTTATATCCACACTTTTCTAATTAATCCCTGGAAAAGGATTAATCTCTATACAGTAATATAATACCTCTTTTAATAACTATATCCTTATAGTTTTGATTTATATCATTTATAAATAATTACTTTAGAAAGTTTTTATAACAATAATATATTACTATACTCTTTTTAAAAATAATAAATAATAATAATAATAACAAACTTTTTCTAATAATATAGTTTCTTTAAAATTTCCTATATTTAATTCTAATACATTCCTTTTCAATTTCTATTTTACAATTTTATCAATATAACCACATTACAAGCAAATCTTTTTGTATATTTTTGTGTTTTTACTATAAACGACTTTCCTATTTATTTATATTGTTTTTAATATCTCAAATGTTTTTATCTAAACTCTAATTATATATATGAAATGGAGAAAAATTCGTTTAATTATAAATATTATAATACTTAGAAAGATTAATATAAGAAAATAAATAATTCGGAATTAATTCAATTAAATTTTATTTAATTTTCAATAATAAATTTTATAAATCTCTTATTTTTAATAAAATAGATTATTATTTATATTGATATATATTTGAATTGAAAAAAGATTAATATTAAATTATCAAAAAAATAACTAGTAAAAGAATGATTTCAGTAATAATATAAATTATTAGATTGACTTTTTTCTATATTATTTATAAACTTCGATATTATTTATAAGAATAGAATCCGAAAAGACTAAGATTTCAATTATTAGAAAATTAAAATGTTATACAAATAATAAATAATATTAATCTAGAAATAGTCTAATTAAATAATAGAATCTTTATTCCATCTTTAAAAGTTCCTAAAGAAATTGAGAGATTTATCCCGAATAATGATAAAAAAAAGATTTATTATCTTTCAAACAAGATGTATTGTATCAAATGAATTCTTTAATTAAAAAACTT
>KI628951.1:0-12343 GCA_000503235.1 Sclerotinia borealis F-4128
TATATATATATATATATATATATATATATAGTCTTAATATTCTTTATATAATAAGATTAGATACTCTAGCCTGAGATAAAAATATTAGCAATTGTATATACTTATACAAGTCTATCTAGATCTACGAGTAGACTATCTATATCTTCAAAGAAAAAGATAATTTCAAGTTAAGGATGAATGATAAGCGATAATGATTATAGAGTTCTAGTTAGATAACTATATTAGACTATACTACTTACTCTATGAGAATATACGAGTCAAAGATCCCTCTAGGAATTTGATATATGAAGATATTTATCTCGAAACAAATAATCACATGTTTTGAAATGTTTTTTTTAATTGGAAAACTCTATGTATGTATCTATGTATCTATGTACATCAACCACATAATAGCAGACTAAGTTACTAGGTACCTAGGTATCGCATTCCCAAAAGACTAAATTGTAAAACCCATGCTTTGACCCAAAACTCCTAGATTGTAATATGCATCATGATAGAGTATTTCCACGATTGTTCGTCCGCGACTCAGTCTTCAGTTGGATATTCCAATGTTTCTTCGGGATGGTTTATCTGCAGCCAGGATGCTGTGCTAGAAGCCGCTTGCAATAAGACGTATGCGAGGAAAGCTTGTGGCGGAGCTGAACAGTTGTGTTGTTAATAAGTCTATGTTCAGAGGGATTCTGTTTAATGGATACGATCCAATCTGGCTCTGTTCATAGCAATTTGATCGTCGACACGATCGCTCTGAGATATAGTTAGCATTTATGTAGAATAAATAGAAACAAATGATAGCATACCTTGCCGATAATTCTCTCGATATGTTTATTTTGATCATCAACTTCCTGACCAGTAGCTTTGGCCAACAAATTCAATCTTCCGGCAGCATGACCAAGAGCATCGAGATTGGAATCAATTTCACCCTCCATATCATCATCCTCAGAGTCGGCTTCGAATTGATATTTGGACCTCTCTGCAAGACTGGCTTTGGTTGCTGTTGCCCGATATCCAACATCTCCAGGCTGGAGACCTTTGAAGTTTGCCTCCATTCTCTGAGTAGATGCGAAAGCCGCGTTTCTAGTTTCCTCACGCTGATCACGCTCGGTTCTATGTTTGTTGATAACATCATCATCTCGTTGAGCTTTTCTCGATTTCGCCGTGAATGGGTTAGCAACATGCACAGCGAACATGCTCTTGTTAAGAGTCTTTAGTTCCTTGGCCTTCTCCTCAGCAACTCGATTATGGTTGGCAGCAAGATCCAAGTTCTTCTCAGTGTTGTGGATACGTTCTCCTTGCGCACCTAGACGAGCCAAAGTAGCACGGCCGGTTTCTTCAGCTTGGGCCGCGATCCTCAATGCGTTTCGGGTAGATGAAACATCCTCTTGCTTCATGGCTCTAATCTGAGCCTTTGTTGCTTGAACATCTTCCTCTTCCTCTTCTTCAGCGGTGAGCTGTCTTTCCTCTCCATATGCTCCATATCCGCCTCCAATTGATGTTGGGTCAGCCTCTGACTGGGCACCATATGACTGAGGTCGGTCGGAAGTAGTCGACTTTTGTGTGTATCTATCCTTTGCGCCACCAAATAGTTCGCTCTTGTTGTCTTCTGTCGTAGTTGTATCATTGCTGTTTGTTCTTCCTAAGCCACCATAACCTGATGGGCCATATTTTGAACCTGTATTGGCGGGAGGGCCATCGTATCTGTTTGCGCCATATCCACCGCCACTGCCATATTTCTCAGATCCGTATCCGCCACCATTGGGAGCCGGAGCTCGAGGGTTAGAGCCACTCATTCCACCACCATTAGGGGCACTCGCAGCGCCTGGGGCGGAAACCTGCTGTCTAGCTGATTGATATGGAGATTGAGTTGGCTGAGTGGGCATCTTCGCATATTTGTTTGTATCTTGTGCGTAAGGGTCGGCTTGAGGTTGTGGAGTGGCATAAGGATTCGCCGCTGGGGCAGGGGAGGAGTTCTTGTCTTTTCGTGAAAAGAGACCCATTGTGACGATTCAAAAGGTGACGATTATTTGGCTGAAAGGTATTCGATAGGGAATAAGATAAGAGGACAATAGAGAATGGATGGAAGGTGATTTTGAAGTTGATTATATCTGACAGATAGAAGGAGTTGAAGTTCAAGTATTTAATTCAACTGAATTTGATTCTCCCCTTTAAATATTGTTAATAAGTTAAGTTGTAACAAAGGGTTGTCTTGAACATAACTTGAGTTTATGGGTCGAAGATGCAAATGAGTTTCAGGGTGTTATGCCTGAAATCGAGTGGGGCTTAGCCTGTGGAGCCCTCCGAGCCCCTGTTAGCTACAAATATGACTGGATCCATTAGAGCCAATGAATGCTGTGAAACCAGTGAACCAAATCAACCAATCAATTCCCCTGGTTGATTCAATCCAGTAAAACGGTCTGACTGACTGTGAGACTGTCATCTGGTATCAGTTAAACTACTTATTTCGAGCCGCAAACGATATAATATACAAAGAGAAGTTATATCAAAATGACTTCAAGTTCTAACCAATTCGCATAACTGCTTCTCAGTTCGACACTTCTTTCCACCGACTACCAGCAGTTGAACCTAGTTTCCTGTACCTATCAAGCACTTCAGTATTCAATTCCAATACGAACATCAAGATGTTTTTACGATTATTACACACTTTCCGAATACATAACCACCATATTAATATACAGTCTATATCAGCCACTGGAAAAGTGTTGATACGGCGGCGGCAGTCTTTAGAGATTCTACGGATTGTTGAGTGAGGATTGGACATTTGGGGCGGTGGCAAGAAGTAGCATTGATCTTTCGATTGTTGAAAGAAAGGTTGAACAGCGAGGTAGTGGCTACGAATAGGATTGATATCGGCAATGGCATCGATTTTCACATATGAACCTGAACCTCAAAGGGTAGAATCGCCATGGTTGACTCCTACAGATTCTCCCAAACCATCTACACCTCAGCCATACCTAAAAGCTCTACGCGAACCCTCCGGGTCAAGTCATATTTCGGAATATGGAGTTACGAAATTGGAGGCAGAGCCACAAGAAGGTCCTACAGAATACAAACTGCATCTTTTGTTAAGACCAAGGAGAGCATATAGCTCCTCGAGTACTGGTTCAATAATATCCGGTTCTCAGCAGCACAAACAGCAACCTCTTAATCAGGAGAAAGCGAGCCCTATATTGGCACCATCCAATCACAGCAAACAAAAACGTCTAGAGCAGCTTACGACCCAATTGCTGTGGCGTTTACAGCAGTCGTCTCCATATCATGCATCTTCTACAAGTGATCTTGTGTTACCAAAGTGAGTGCATCACCCCCATAACGGTGATTGTGCTTTTGTGCCGATGTGGTCAAAGTCCGGATTAGAATAATCAGTTTGAAACATACAATAAAGTCTATTTTAATTGTAAACTTATGCTGACTTCAATGTCCAACAGATTGCCTGGCAGTGCAACGAGCTTGGATGCTCACTCAAGACCTGGGAAGCTTTTGGCTGGACTTGAGGAAAGCCGTGGAGCATTATACGAAATTGGTGTCTCTGATGATGGAACTTTCGTTGGCCTGACAATTGATGAACTAGACGAGAGTTTGATAAATTTACGAGCTATGGCGGCTAGTCTTGGGTGCAATGTCGAAATTGTTCGAAAAGTAGTTGTTGGGGACTGTGAGTGGCAAGAGACAGATGAAGCCATACGATCTCAAATTCCTCAGCGGATCAAGAAACAAAAACCATGGCTGGTCCCTGGAGACCAAGCGACATCAACAAATCTCCGGCACCGAGAGAAATTGTGGGTCGCCGAAGCTCTTATAACTCCAGATCTCAGTTCGAAACGAGCAAAGTCAATACCTTATGATGAAGCTCCTGTCAGTCGCCATGATACTCCACAGCCTACGATAAACGAGGCTATTGAAGAAGCCCCTCTTCTACAAGAGGATACCACTGAGCAGTTACGCATCACCCTCACCGGTCCCACTACATCTGGTAAATCAAGTCTTCTAGGTACTTTGTCTACCACAACATTTGATAATGGTAGAGGCAAAAGTAGACTCAGCCTACTCAAGCATCGTCATGAAATTGCCACAGGGATCACAAGTTCCGTGGCGCAGGAATTAATTGGTTATAAGGGCTCACAAGTTGTAAATTATGCTTCTGGCAATGTCACGTCCTGGACAGATATCCATGCTACAGCAGAAGATGGTCGGCTACTATTTGTCTCTGATTCTGCCGGTCATCCAAGATATCGTAGGACAACAGTGCGAGGCTTAGTTGGTTGGGCACCACATTGGACTGTTCTATGCGTCGCAGCCGACGACACCGGTTCAAACGGGGTCGGGAGCACTTCTTCAGCAGCAGAAATACTTGGCACAGCTGGGGCAGGAACTGATCTAGCAAAGGCACATCTAGAGCTCTGCTTGAAATTAGACAAACCTTTGGCTATCGTGATCACTAAGCTTGATCTGGCTTCAAAACCTAGTCTGACTCAAACATTGTCTAAACTTCTGTCCGCTATCAAAGCGACAGGGAGAACTCCTTCCATCCTTCCACCAGATCCAACTAAAACTATCATTGGTGCCGATCTTACTAGTATACTTCCTAAAGACACTGATACTGTTCGAAAGGTCATCAATACAATGGCAATGTCAGACCTCAGGTCAATCGTTCCTATCATTCTTACAAGTGCAGCAAAAGGGAGCGGTATTCGTCAACTTCATGCACTTCTACAAGCCTTGCCAATTCCTACTCCGCCATCGCCTCATGACTATATCGGGATGGCACTTAATCCAGAACAGCCTTCGTGTCTATTCCACATTGAAGACGTATTCGGAGTACCAGCTTCATACGATTCTTTGACTTCAAAAAACAATGGTATAGATGCGGGAAGTGTAGTTGCCGGTCATCTTCGTTTCGGTAGACTCTCAATTGGAGATAGTATCGTCATTGGCCCATTTCCAGCAGAGCCCGATGACGATTGCTCCCCACAGTCTGGCCCAAGCTTTTCACCTGCTAGTCTTGGTACCTCTCTCACACATCCCTCAGCAATCGAACTTGCCAAAATAGCCTCACGGACTACACCCGCCGCTTCCGTCACTAAAGGTGAATGGCACAATGCGCACATAGTCAGTATTCGCAATCTCCGCCTCCCAGTCCACACCATCGAAGCTGGTCAAGTAGGCACGATAGGAATTGTATTCGACCTACCTGAAACTAACGAAGAACACTCGAATGATGTATTTGAACGCTCTTCACTATCCGCTCCTCGAATTCGCAAAGGAATGGTTATGGCGATACCAAGTAAACATATGCTCCAAACACATCATTCACTTCAGGCAGCTAGCGGTTTCACCGCATCATTTGATGACGGCGATATCAATTCTGTCACTCCAGGCACAGTAGTGGTAGTTTACATAGCCAGTATCCGCGCCTCAGCCCGCGTCCTCAAACTAAATTCAAATCTTCCTGCTAACGATATACACGCGGACACGGGAGCAGAAGACGTGGATGATGTTTTTGGACTGGGGCTACTAGATGGTGGAGATGTATTTGATTCAGATGAGAAAACAAAAGATGAACCGTTCATCTTTGGGACGGATGGAATAACAGATGTTAGTTTTGAATTGTTGACGTGTAGGGAATGGATAGAGCTGGGAAGTCAGGTTTTGGTTATGCCTGGGGGCGGCCATGGGTTGTATGCGGGAAGTGAGAGGGGGGAGAAGGGGGTCGCTGGATTAGAGGGGTTTGTGGGGAGGGTCGGGGAAGTTGTTGATTAATCCTTATTTTGGGCTGTTGGGATTTCGATTGTTAAATTGTGTAGTGATGAAGGTATGAGGTGTTCTGACGGAATGCAATCATGTGGTTGCTTGCTTTCGTTTTAGGAGTATTACTGTGAGCGATATTAGATGGGAGTAGTTTATGGAGTCAAAACTATAGCAATACGAAATAACTCTGAATAAAAGCCACGTTTGTTATTTCTTTTCAGGGAGTTATGATTTAATACGAGTACAGCAAGTGTGTGGTTGAATGAGGAACAACTCAAAGTACTAATATAGCTTAAGTTCTATTCCTCAAAGTTTAAGTGAACAATCAAATGGTGTGCTCTTATTACCGAAGATATGCCGGTATACCTATTCATGTCTGTATGTAGGGGGCTTGTTTTCATCCTAAAGTAATACGTTTCAATTCAATTTCTTAAATTCAATGGATCATATTCTGTCACTGGTTGGGTTCGCTAGGAAATGAGAACGAGAGAAAGGGGGTCGGAGCTAGCTTTATTTCTTAATTCGACATTATAAATACGGACCAAAACGAGATACATTGTAGAGGGATGTGAAAATCTCCCCTTGAACTCTCTTTTTGTGTCTAGATGTCTAGTCTTACAATGCCAAAAATCGACTACTACCCCACGGATGTCTTATTAACCTCCAGTCCACAAATCCAGAAAATTCAAAGCAGCACCCCAGGAATCACCGTAAACTCCTGCATCTCCTCCTGCTCAGCCCCCTTCTTCGCCTCTGCATCCGCTTCTTCGTTCCATCCCCGCGGAATCCTCCAGAACGACACCGCTGCACCATGTGGAGGATATGTGAACGATAACGGCATATCCAACTGTTTAATCCGATATATCAATCTCTTCCACAAATCTTGATTCTTGACCGGTGATCCGGTGCTGGTTCGCCAACCCCTCGATATCCAGCTGCGGATTCGCTCCGTAGCGCCCAGCACTACGTATTCGGAATCCGTGGCGATTATGAGTCGGCTCCAGGAACCCATGTTATCACCTTGCCAGTGACGAAGTTCAAGCGCGGCATTCACGGCGCGTAGCTCGGCGCGGTTGCTGGTTTGAGTGTGTGGTTCGTTGGTGGGGCCGGTGTTTTCTAGTCGGAAATTGACTTTCACAGTGGGGGATATGATGAATCCGCATCCGCCGCGAGGGTTGGTGAGACCGTTGGAGAGACCGTTGGAGAGACAGGCGCCGTCGGTGAATATGAGGATTTCGTGGGGGTTGGTACGACGGATGAAGCGGTTAGCGGGGCGAAAAAGCATGCTGGGAGTATCGGTGTAGTGGGGAGGCACGAATTTGGTGATGGGGGGGGGATGGGGTCGGATTCGAGGGGTTCTCTGAATCTGTCTGGGGAGCGGGAGGTGTGCGTATCTTGGCGGATATTGTCACCCATTGAATGAAAGGAGTCCCCCGAGTATTCCATTTCGTCGTCAGAGTGAGCGTGAGAGGTCGATTCGACATTGTCATTATTATCATTTCCAGAATCTTCCTGCAGTTCCCGCATGAAGCTGTAGTCGCAGCAACAGATGCCACAGATTTCTTGATGATGAGCTTCGCAGACTAGAGTGCCATCAGCAAGCTCGATGGGACCTGTATCCGGAACCCAACCAGATGCCATGGTGAAAGGCAGAGATAGGATTGAGGTGAAGGGTTTTTTGTTGTAGATCTAAAGATTCTTTTGGGGAGAAACGTTTGATACAGAGAGAGATGAATGGGAAAATGATCAGAGTGAATTTTTATGAATGCTATGAATCAAGCGGAATGTGCTGCCATCCGTCCTTGATTGATTGATTGATTGATTGATTGAGCAGGCACGGATACCCATGTAAGAGTTGCGAACGGAAGTATAGGTGCATGTGACATGCATTTTAAAAGAGGAGATTCCGCAAACGTTGCCGCTACTACTATTTCAATTGAATCTCAGATTTTCTACAGTTTTAAACAAAAGTTCTCCAATTTATATAAACCTTCTCATATGGATGCGTTCTACTCTTTGAAATTGGGTTTCTTTCTGAAACTCCTCACTCCCTCATCCCTTCTAACTTCCCCAAAGCAAATAAACAAAGAAACAGCCAAAAAAAGACTCACCTCTTTTCTTCAAACCCCAACCACCCTCCTAGTAACCTCCTAGTAACCTACCTCCCTCCTCCCTCCTCCCCAACACACAAAACATACACCAAAACCTCCTCAGTCCGTTCCAAACCCCGACTTCTCCCGTATGAGGCACACCTCCCTTCCCCCAGCTACGGTAAAAATTGTCTGAAACCTGGGCTTCTAAACATACTTTGATGTATTTTCCATGGGTGTAGGGCTTCTTTAGTGGCGGAGAGGTAAGAGGGGAGTGCGCGGTAGACGGATTTGTAGCTGGGCTGGTGGATGGAGGTGGAGGTAGAGGGAGGAATGATTGGGGAGAGTTGGGAGGATTGGGACAATAGAACAAAGGAATGAAAAACTTACCTAGGCATATTGAGTGAATTATTCTATTCTATTGTATCAATAAGCTATCTATTTATCTATTACTCATACCAAAATCTATTTACTAAATACTCTCACGCATCCTGCAAAATATTTGATCTACATGTCCCCCTTCCTATCCCTTCACCCAAAAACCCCACCATCAATTCCCCCATTTAATTCGCTCACCCAGTTCCCGCCGCTTAAAGCCTGCAATCCTTATCGCAGCTTTTACTCTTCGAAATCCCTAGTGTCCACCCTCTTATCTCCAGCTTGTACGCTTGTGTCATGGTATAAAATTACTAAACAGCGCTGGATCCTACTGTTCAAGAACAATATTATCAATAAATACTACTAGGTACCATATTCATCAATCTAACCTGGTCTGGGCATAGGTTCTTGGGGATATGATGGGTCAATCCTCTTCTTCTTCTTCTCCTTCTTTTATTTCTTCTAGAAATTCGACACGTGTTCCTAAAAATGATCGGAGACATTTACTTTTGAGTGGGGATGAGAATGAGAATGGGAATGGAAATGGGAATGGGAATGAGAGATATATTAGTGCGGAAACGACGCAGTTGTTGACACCTGATCCTGATGAGGATATAGAGGAAAATGATGGAGGTACGAGGGGAAGTGGAAATGGGAATGGAAACGGAAATGGAAATGGAATCAGGTATACGACGATAATTGGAAGACATGATGGCCATGCATGTTTCCATCCTCATGCTTTCGGAGACATGTGCTATCCGCAGGATGAGTTTGGGAATTTGCCGGTTTATAAGACGATTCATCGGTTTGTTTTCATATTCTTTACTTTAATGTTTGGAAATGATGTTAATAGCGATACAGAGTAAGAAGGGATATTATTTCGGCAATTGGTGAGTTCTTCTTAATCGAGGGGAGAGAGGGAAGTTAGGCTAATAGGGGTGATAGATGATCCGTATAGTTTGGAACAACTGAGGGATCCTAGGTTGAATGTTTCAGTTGTGAGACCGTTGGTGGATAGGTTGTATGATTTGGATGATTTGTCGGTTGGTATGTGGATGTTTTTTGAAGTGTTTTTGATGCTTTGGGGGAGGTGGGTTGTGCACTTTGTCTTCAAGTGAAGAGTAAAACTGCTGTGATATGTTGACCCAGGTAGTTCTTACAGAGCATACTCAACATACCTACTTCCTCCTTTAAGCCACAGAATACTTTCCTATATCTCTTCTCAATTTGTTCTCGTTTCCAAGTGCTAACAGCCATTCAGTCTATTGTCTCCTCGTCAATAAAACACAATTTCAACGCGAACAAGTGGCACTCCCACATCAACAGAGCATTTGCACCACACGTGCTCATCTATGCGAAATAGTTGCCAATCGAGTTCTGCGCCGTTTTCACGAGGACCATACTGGCTCAGAAGGGTTACTTGTACTCTCTCGTATACTCGTTGGGGGTTTCGATCCATTCCAAGGTGCTCCTAATAATGTCATTCGCGAAAGTAGTAGTTTTGGATGGGCCGCTCAATCCCGTACTGGTGTCAATCGAAGATTACCAGCCCTAGAAATTGCCATTACATCTCAAAGTAAAGCTTTCTTAAGCTCATCGGCTTGTCAAAAAGTAATCAGCGCAATCTACGAAGGCAGAATCATATACACTCCAACGGCGTTTATGGATATTCTGCCTGATCATTACAAGAATAAACCGATTTCGTTATACAATCCGAGGGAGGCGCCATTATTTAACCAATACAGACTTATAGTTCCCCGTACGAGGAATTATTTGGAAGTGTGTCACTTTTTGCTACTGTTGGTATTCTATCTGTATGTAATGGCGGATCGTGATCCATCTACATTTGGTGGTATGGAATTATCCTTCATTATTTATACATCGGGTTGGACTTTGGATCAATTGTAGGTTTCTCAACTTCCGAGTCGGTATCGATAACTTTCGCTGACTTCATATAGTTGCTCTATTCTCGAACACGGATGGCATGTATACACCCAAAATCTCTGGTCCTTCCTCGATGTTACCTTCGCCGCAATCTTTGGAATTTATCTCGCACTGCGCTTCAAAGGCTGGCGCACCGACAACGTCAGTACTGGTCAACAAGCCCTAGATGTCCTCGCAATGGGGGCTCCTGTCCTTGTTCCACGTCTAGCATTCAATCTCATGTCCGAAAATATGCTATTTATTTCTCTCCGAGCCATGATGCGCGATTTTACTGTCCTGACCATTCTCGCCGTCTGGTGTTTTGCCGGATTTCTGCTTTCCATGATATGGCTCGGCAATGGTATTCATGAACCAATTACAGTTTCCAAATGGATGCTCTGGATCTGGTTTGGTCTCGATGGTACCGGCATCACAACATCTGCTCAATTTCACTGGCTCTTAGGTCCAATTCTCATGGTTACCTTCGCCTTCCTAGGCAACACTCTTTTCCTCACTATTCTCGTCTCCATGCTCTCAACCACATTCTCCACCATCGTCTCAAATACCACCGCCGAAATACAATTCCGTCGTGCAGTCCTTACCCTCGAAGGCGTAAAATCAGACTCCTTATTCGCTTATTTCCCCCCTTTCAACATCCTTGCTCTTTTCGTCCTCATGCCCCTTAAGTTCGTCCTCACACCCCGCTGGTTCCACAAAATCAACGTAGCAGCCGTACGTTTCCTCAATGCCCCCCTCTTACTTCTCATCGGCTACTTAGAACGCCGTCAATTATGGGCCGGTCCCCGTCGCCAAAGAGAAGCAGAACAATTACCCCGTCTTCCACATCGTCCTCGACTGTGGGATTTCTCCAGAGGATTTAGCGTTCATGGAGATTTACAAGCGGTGTTTGATGCGGAACCTCCGAGCGATGTTGAATCTGAAATTGAAAGGGAAGTAGATAATGACGTTCCGCACGATCGAAATATTTTCGAAAATGAATTTGCAAGGGAATATCATAATCACGCGTCCACAAAATCGAATTCTGTATCTCAATCCGGACAGAAGAATCCGAGAGAACATATGAAGAGAAGAGATACAGTCACTAGTACCAAGAGAATCCGAAGGGACTCGGTAGCTCCGTTTGCAGGAATGAGTATCCCGAAACATCTGAGAGATTTATTGAATGAAGAGAGTAGTGATGAGGAGGGAGAGGATATCAGATCGAGATTGGGTAAGTTGGAGGATTGTATGGGGAGGGTGGAGGGATTACTGGGGAGATTATGTAAAGAGTTGGATGGGAAGAGTGTGGAGGGGGGCGAAGACAGGCTGGGCGAAGAAAGGGAGGGGACGGTTAGTGATTTGGATAGGAGTGTGGCGGTGGAATTCTCGGATGAGTAGTTGGGTTGTTGGTGAGTGCTGAATGGAATGAATGGGTTGAATGGGTTGAGGATGAAGATGCGCGGTGGGAGGGAAGGAAGGGGAAGGGGAAGGGGAAGGGGATGGGGATATTGGGTACATAAATAAATGGGCGGGTGGTGGCGGTTGCGTCAAATTGTTTTACAAGCACATATGCACATATGCACGGAATAAAAATTAGAGGTTGGGTTGGGATGATACCATTCTTGTTTTTGTTTTGTAACTTTTGTTTGTGGTTTATTAGAGGAGTATACTGTAGTGGATTAGAATGGAACAATAAGTGGAGCGTGATATTCTATATTCTATATTCTAGTCTTGAGTTTGTATTTGGATTGGATGGGATTGATTGGATTGGGATTAGATTGAATTGGATAAAAAATGTTGAATATATATGAGGATGGTATTATACATATTATTTATTTACTTGTAGTTGTAGTTATAGTTATAGATAGCTTTTTATTATATTAAATATAAAATGGGTTGGGTTGGGTTGAGGAGTTGGGTTGAGGAGTTGGGTTGAGGAATTGGGAGAGGGGGAGGGAAGGGATGCGGATTAGTGAGTGAATAGTGATAGTCCAGTTACTAGATAGGGTCTTTCTTCGGTAGATAGTTTTAAGTCAACTAGTCAACTACCCTACTTTCGGGCCACCCCCCTTTCGGGCCACCCTTTCACACCAAAAATCAGTGATTTTCAAATATTCACAATTCTATCAATATTGAATCTAATTAAATGAAATTTTGAATATAGATTCGATATATAGTTATTAGCTCAG
>KI628952.1:0-13161 GCA_000503235.1 Sclerotinia borealis F-4128
CAATCAATCAATAAGATTTTGTAACGGAATAGACAGCTCTCTTCCGCCCACTGACTCATACTATATACATAGCATAATACAACGGCTCTCTTGGACCTTCCTTTCACAGCTTAGAGCTTTAGCTATATAGCTCTAGACCTAGGCATTATACAATGCTTATCTCTAAGATTCTTTCACTCTTTTGGGCCTAGCCTTTATAGCTCCCAAATACCTGTATATATAATCCTCCTTTTAGCACTCTACATAGCTCTTCACTTGTAGATTCTAAGTACACAATCGGAGTCCTGTTTATACCCTTTTGGTCACAGAAAAAAAAATTATTTTGAATCTAATCTCTTTATTATTAAATTTCTTCTATAATACACTTTTCTTTCTTTTATATCTTAGATATAATCGACTTAGAGCTTTTCAAAGCTTTTAAAATCATTATCAATATAAAGAGATTACAAGTAGAGAATGGGCCGGATAGTCTCAGTACTATAGTTGGAATATAGATTATATTATTATCAGATGAAAGGAAAATATGAAACAAGATGAAACAGAATCATTCACCTGCGTTCGGACAATGAAGTACCACCAGAAGTGAATTAGGTATTTGAACTAAATTTTGATTTTATATCGGCCGTAGCCGGATATCCACCACCTCCATCCATGCATTGTAATGTGCTCCTTGATCCGAACTAAATCACTTGAACCTTCGTACTTCTAGACATACGTATCGGCAACCATGACCTGTAATTCTCACCCTGTTCTCGACTCAATACCTTGGATCGACTCTTTGCCTTAACTACCATCCTCATCAGGAGATTCCTAAATTGGGAATTTCACCCTGCTCGTTGGAGTTTTGGGCACCAAGCTGGTACGAACACTTCCACCTCATCTTCACCTGGTCGCCTTTCCCATGCTCTACACCTTGTAGGTATATCTTTTGGGTAATGCCCAGATTTTGGCGGGGATTGAGCCTCCTTCCACTTTGAGGTTGGAGTTGGAGCGTATAGCCCTATTGATGTGATTAGAATATGTAGATCAGATTTGAAGCGAGTAAGAAAAGAACATACTTTAGTGACTGCGGCTTGAAATGTTAGATTAGATATTGGTTCGTTTGAATTATTTGAAAATGCAATGGATAAAGTGATGACGTCAGGTGTACTAGGTTCGCGGCTAGCATTTAAGGATATTTTGAGGTTGGTATTACTAATTGTTAAGTCATTGGAAGGTGGAAGACCTTCGGGTAGGGCAGAAGAGAATGCCCATTCATCGTCATCTGCTGCAGGTGCTGGGGCGTTTGCTGCATGTGAAACCGGGGGTTTAGGATTGGCAAAATCGAACATGGAGCCTGATTGTTGAGGTGTAGATTGTCTTGACGGAGTTGTGAGAGCAGCGAATGGATCAATATTTGAGGGAGGAGATCTCGAGGCTGCGGTTTGTTGTTGTTGCTGCTGCTGGAAGAGAGATGGTTGTGGAGTCGCGGGTTTCGATTGCGGCTGTGAAGATCCAAATGCAGAGAAGGCGGAATAATCAGCTTTAACGGGTACATTTGAAGGTACCGGAGATCTGCTTGGTGTGGGTCCTTTGGCGGTGCTATTTTCCGTCGTTGAAGACATCAACGCTGGGCCGGGAATATCTAGACCTTATTAATATGATAAATTCAAAACATAGAAAGACAACATACTGGAATTGTTCCCAAACCCAAGAGAAATGCCACCACCCTCGCCATATGAGATCTCTCCCATAGACAGCCCCAATAGGTCATCTTCTAAACCACCTGGTTGAGACGTGCTCGCCGGAGCATTTTTCGTAGACGAGCTTCCATTAGTTTCGGGCTCGCCATCAAAATCGATCAACGAGAGTTCATTTTCGGAATTCTTGCTGACCCCTGTACTAGTACCAAGGGTGCCCTTGACAATTCTCAAAGCTGCATCCACATCGCCCTTCTTCATCAACTTGTATCGCTCAACAGTACGATGTATACTATCATTGATTTCCAAGAGCTTCGCAACTGCTTCGTGATCGTCCGATTCCTCTTCACACATCTTTTGTATTTTGGGATGCGCACTCTGGAGAGCTGAAGCAAGCTCTTCGTAGACATCGCCCTCGGTCATAACATCTCCAGGCTTGAATTCTTCCAGTCGTTCTTCCAGCAATCTTGCTTTCTGTTGAACCTTCCCGACTTCTTCTGCCGCTTTTGCTCGATAATCCGTTTTCGATCTCGTATCGAATCCTGCCATAATTTTCATCAACTTGTTGGCTTCCTGCAAATCCTCGGGCCCACCTCGACGAATTAATTCCTGTAACTTTGCAGATTGTGCCGCCTTTTCCTCTTCTTCCATCTCCTCGGCGGATTTTAGGTTCTGTGCAATCGTCAGTCTGCCGTCCCAGTAGCCCCCCTTTAAATCCACCGAACTTACATCACTCGGATTGAGTACCGCGGCATCCTCCACCCTGACCTCTGGGAACACATATCCCTTATAACTCAATAGCCTATGCATATCTCTTATAAAACCTAAATCCTCCTTGTACCTCGAAGTCTGACAGATTGTCCCCCTCCACTCTTCGATAGCTTCCAAAATCTTCATCTGGACTTTACTCGGTCTGATCGGCGGTCGTTCCGGAAACCTTCTAACTAATTCATTTAAGAACTCCTTTGTACCGATCTGCAAGTGAAATGGATATCCGCAATTCTTCACACAGATGTCCAACAGGACAAGGGCCAATATTGCAACATTTGGGTTGCGATGATTGACATAATTGACAATTGAAATCGCTGCTTCCCGTGGCGCATTTCCCTTTTTCGAATTTATAAGGTCGGAAATTTCGAGATTCATAGCCAGATTTGGCTCGTAATTCTCGGGAGAACAGGCTTGCTGGATATATCTTTGTAGAGGGGAGGGTCCAGGATCACCCATCATGGAGAAACGGTCTCGTGCCGCCATTCTTGCAGAAGCTGCCTCCATTTGGAGGAATATTCTTGTCTATTACCAAGTGAAATAATGTTGGGTTGAGAAGAAAGTTGTTGGTTTTGGAAACTTCGTATTTAAGATGATGCGGCGCGAGAGACAAGTTGTGATGAGCTCAGTGGGGGGTGGACACGATTTGGACTTTGGGAGATGGATGCATGCTTAGTCAACCTTATTTGCAAGGCTGAACATTTCTTGACTTTCCCCACCTCGATTTTTATATCACTTCACTTCACTTCATTTCATATCTTGAGAAGGAAACCCGCCACATAATCTGAATTAACTACACATCTACACCATGGTCCGACACAAGAAAGATAACTTCTCCTCTCAAGGCAAGAAATATAGTAATCCACCACGAACTCGAGGCCCGCGCAACGACTCCGACGATGAATCACAACCCCGCTCCTCTCGACCCTCCTTCAAAGCTGCTTGCTGGGATCTTGGCCACTGCGATCCGAAACGATGTTCTGGAAAGAAGCTCATGAAACTTAATCTTATGCGAGAGTTACAAATTGGTCAAAAGCATCAAGGTGTTATTATATCTCCAAATGCAAAGGCTACAATATCCCCGGCAGATCGAGAAACTATGCAGCAATACGGTGCGGCGGTTGTAGAATGTTCATGGGCGCGCACATCCGAAGTTCCTTGGGCAAAGATAGGGGGGAAATGTGAGAGGTTATTACCATATCTCGTCGCGGCAAACTCGGTCAACTATGGAAAACCTTGGAGGCTAAATTGTGTGGAGGCTTTGGGAGCTGCGTTCTACATATGTGGATTTGAGGATTGGGCAGAGCAGATTTTAGAGAATTTCAACTATGGCAGATCGTTTCTGGATATCAATTCAAGTCTGTTGAAGCGATACGCAGCATGTAAAGATGAAGGAGAGATTAAGAAAGCTCAGGAGGTCTGGATGGATAAGTTGGAGAGGGAATATAGGGAGAGTAGAGAGGCTGGCGCTGATGGTGAGGATGACATTTGGAAGAGTGGAAATACGAATCATAGATTGCCTGAGAGTTCGGAAGATGAGGATGACGATGATGATGATGATGATGATGAAGAGGGCAAGGAAGGTGGCGATGAAGTCGATGGGATCTACCTCGGTAAAGAACAACCAAAAAGAAAACCCCTGGCTGACGATGATGAGGACGAGGAGGAGCAAGAAGATAAAGATCCTTTTGCTATCTCCGATGACGAGGATGACGAAGAAGAAATGGCAGAATTACGTCGACGAGTTCTCGCCTCCAAACCCTTTGCAAATCCACAAAACACTAGTCAAAAAGCAGCTCCAGAGAAAATCTCAAGGCCGGTACCATTGAAGGAAGACTCGGAAGTTGAAGCAGATTCGGATAACGGAGAAGATGACGAATTTGACAACATCATTGATGCTACTCCTGTTACAGACAGGACTGGTATACTGGCATCAGAGAAAGCCAAAAACGTGGCTCCAACTATTGCCAGTGCGACCTTTTCCCGGACGGTCGTTGGCGCACCGAAAAAGTGGTAGTTATATTCCCAATTCAAATTAGATTTAAAGAGCTTGACGGTATTTCGATTATTGGCTGATGTGAGTTTCGTGATATAAATAATGCTTCAGTAGTCGTTTGATTTTTTAAAAATCAAACGCATATTATCTGTGTATCTTACAATTCAGTTCATCTGTTCCCGGTGATTGCGTTGCGCCATGAGTAGTAAGTTGGATGACTAGTGTCACTTCTTGATTTTCTAATGGACTACATCCTCAATCTTTTGCGTGGGAAATTTTAAGACCACTTGGTTGCATACCCATATCCTTTGGTTCACAAAGGAGATTATACAGGGTAATATCATATGATTGGGAAGTGTGAAGTGTGTACTCGAGTATACATGCCCATTTGGAGGATGCGTTTACGGTTAGGACGTACCGGTATATAACGATGACCATTTACATACACGACAACATATGATGACCATCGACATGCACGACATCTATCAAGTACTAATAATGAAGGATTTAAGATTTTAGGACATGTTTACTCCAGTATGTGGAGCTTGATTGATAATTACGATATTGTTTTGGTCTTCGAAAACTGAGGGAATGGCGGAGTCACTCATTGCAAATGGGTTCGACGGTCCACGGATGATGGATGATGGATGATATGAGACGGCGTTCATGGAATTCAAAAACGAAACTTGATGTTCTTACTCGAGTATTGGTACTGTGGCTACAGTATCACTTGACTTGGCTTCTTCGTCGATCTCTCGTGGTTAGATATCAAATGGGTGGTCCTTAGGTTCTTTACCTCTTACTTATTGTCGTGGATTGTGTCATTATACCACACTTGTTGTACTATACTGTAGTCGGATTCATCAAACTTAGAGTGGAGGGTTTAATGGAGTACTACTGTAAGCGTCTCATTGTACTCGTATACATCTCCAATATTCTCCGCGGTCGGGAGTGCTAGATTGTTCAACCTCGGCTGGGAATTGTATTTCGTTGTTTTGGGATATTGAGAGAATATAAATTCAATTTCCATTTTATTTACAATAGCTAGAGATTTACTCACACACAAATCAAGGTCAATTAAATCTAAAGCGATGTAAAAGATTGGCCGTTTGATACTTGGTATAATGAGCCCTGTTATTCAAATATTCAAATGAGTCTAACGCAGGAGTTTACTTTGAGACTTACTTGCCCGAAATATATACTACAATTCCACTACGCCAGAAATTCGCAGAGATGAGCATACACTTGTATAGTTGTAATTGTAGTTGTAGTTGTAGTTGGTATTCCTTCAAATAGATCGAGTTCCAAATTTGCTATACCCAAAAAGGTTAGATCTGGTTTTAAACGAGCGCCCCTATGCGCACTGATCAAGACCGACGATGCTAAAAAGTCTAGGGTTCCTTGTATTCACGAACTTCGCTTTCTCTTCGAATAGTCAATCGAGTTATTTAATTACGACTCTTAGTCTTCGCAATGATAATTTTGAATCTACCCTACGCAACCGTGAACCTTGCATTTTATTTTTTTGGGTCTTTTTCCTATTTCACTAGCCTTTTCTCCATCTCGCAAAGGCGAAAGTATGAAAGAGAGAGGGCCAATGATCCCAAGGACCAAAATGCTATTGAAGTGGCAAAAGGTTAGAATAATGGCACACGTGACTAGAGGACAGAATGACAAAGGCCCTCGTGGAAATGGAGTCATGAGTTGGCAGTAGTGGATGGATACGTCTACCAAGAACAAGTAATAGGCTCAATTTCTCGATCGGAAAGTTCTTGAGAAATTTGGAGTAGGGATTCAATTGTTCAATTTGAGATTCGATATATGAGGGTTATCGCGCGGCCGTATATCAATTGTACAGTAAATAAATGAACAAGTCACTTTTTCATCAAAGTTTGGTGATCTAGACCTTTGGATTGACAAGTTTCTCAATCCATGCTTAGTTTCAATTGCCGTCACGCTACTACTTGTCTAACGCTCGTCATTTTCCCGCTCGTCCCACAGTGATCACCATTTATGAATATGATGTCTGACGTACCTATCAATTCGAGATTGTCACTGGATGATTCTCTCAAACTAAGAGTACGCAATCCCACGTACCTAAGAATAAAAACCAAGGTGGCCATGTGTATATGATTCATGATGAGCATATTGAGAAATTTGTGATTAGGACTGAATGTGTAGCACAAAGACTGAGTGATGCAAGGCGCGAGAACTTCTGCAAATACCTTAAAAGACATTGAGAGAAAGGCACTGAAAATCAAGTACAGGGCGAATTCGTTCTCGAACATACTGAATGGTTTTAGGGCAACTTAGTTGAGTTGACTTTTTATACCAAAACTGGTTACAACACGAATCTACGTCGAAATTATTTGATGTCATATCGATATCGGTGTTTTTCCAAGGTAGAAATCATTTTAAGCCGGCATTTTCCTAGTTCTCAATAGTACTATATTAGAGTTCGACTAGAATGCATCCAGGGTGGCCTCCATTTACTAAAAGACGAGATCATGTAAATGACATAATCTCTCCTTGAATATTTTCTCCTGATCTTTATTAATAAATCTGATCTCGTCTCCCCAAATAAAACATACTTACTCAAATCACCAACAGACTTTATCAAACCAATTCCAACAACAATTTGAACCACAAAAAGTCATATTCACGGTATCAAGATGAGTTTCATTAAAAGGATTCTGCGAAAGCTATCCATTAGACGAAAGGAAAAGGCTGGCACAAGAGATTTCGAGAAAGACTCAACTGATGTATACAACGCGAGAAGAACATCCAACACCGAAACAGAAGTCGAAAGCCTAGTCCAAATTGGAGACGGATGCAAAAGCCCAGCAAACACCGAAATAGACGCGGAAACCCTCGACCAAACTGAAGACGGAGAAGAAGAACCAGCCAGCACCGAAGACGTGGTCGAAGAAAAAACACATTTTGAACGAGAAGTCCAAAGTCACCCTGACATTTTGAACGTGGTCAGATTACCATTCAAGATCAAGCGCATAGCGAGCGACGAAAGCGCGAGCGATTACCGGAAAATAGTGGAAGATGATCACAATGAAGATTACAATAATGCCTGTATCGATTTGAAGATGATAGAGAGGTTAGAGATGACGGTGGTAGGCTCGCGTGGACAGACTTTGGTGCTTGCTTGGGATTACAAGTACACCAGAAACGGTAGAGCCATGAGGGCTGTGCGCTAGTTGTCTGGGGAAAACGGGCGTTTGGATGGTGTGTCGGCGTTGCAAATGAGATGGATTTCACCGTGGATCAGTATACGAGTATAATAGTTCTAATTTGCAACATTCTCAAACTCCCCTCTTCTCCTTGACTAATGGAGAGGAGAGGAGACAAGATTCAAAAAATCTTATACTGGTAATTGAGATTATACATATTAATTGTACATCATTCAATTACACAAGTTTTAATGGGAAATTTATATATGCTGAGATTCTATGAACAGTCTAAAGTACTCGTAGTAACAAAAGCATTACATCCTTGATTTTCGGAAGCATAACTCGTCCATCTCTTATGAAGTTTACCTAACAACTTCCATCTACTTTACCAAATACAGTTCTTGCTCATGGGGTAATATCAGTAGCTGATGATCATGACTTTCAAAAAAAAACATAAGTTCCCGGTATTCAATTTGATTCCCAAGGTTGAACCTACTCTAAATTATCTATATATTCGATACCATATGAATGCTCACAATCTCTAAAATGATCAAAGCCGTTTAATCATAGACAGCGGTGCGAATCTGAGTTTACAAACATATTTGGATGTCCAGAGATAACGTAGACTTTCAGAGTGCCTTTAATTCGACATCTAACCCCGTTGAATATATGAACTAGAAATGACTTAGTGGTCGGAAAACGGGAAACTCGTATAAGGCATTCTGCGCATTGAGTTTATCTGGTTTACTCCTTTCATCGATATATTCTATCGATCGATGGAACCACCTAATTCGTCAATATTGATGGGATGGAATCCTTTCTCGAATGAAGCGTTTCATCGATCGATGGGAGCTATTAATTAAGAATGACATTTTGCCTTTGATTCATTGTTTTATACATTTATTAACGATATATTGTGTACTAATAATATCAGCAATAAAAGAGGCAATTAGACAATGATATATTATCAAATAAAGATACAAAGAAGGAGGTAGAGGTAGAGGTAGAGATAGAGATAGAGGAATCTATAGATCATATCTAGTGTCCTTCAAACAAGGACAATCTAGTACTAAGTAAGAACCTAGTGAGCGCTATACATCTAGCCCTTTCTTAGCTTGCACACCTCGATTATTTAACCTTCACATTTCCCCTCAGAAGAAAGCTTTTTTGATTCCGCTTTCAATTTTCCTCAAATATATGACACAGTTATATATAATTAAAGCTTTACTCTTCCATTGAAAAGAAATCCCCTATCTATTCAAGTCATCAAACATACGATCTGGTTCAAATATATTCCAATTAACAAGAACTTGTACCAAAATATTCGAATATACGCAACACCTACAAGTAAATCTTATATCCAGATACAAACGCCAAGCAAGACCAAGATGCCAGACATCACTAGAGGATCGCCAATGGACATTCTGGTAGTCAGAAAAGCCATAGCCGATTTGATCGTTATCGAGCTTCATTGGGAGGATACGATCACAAAAGCAGAGAACCCGCGGTTGCAATGGAGAGAACGAGGCTGGTTACTTAATTCCGGAAGAGACTTCATATGGGAGTCCCTATTAAACTCTAACATGCGTCTCTCGGAAGCTACATACCGCACTCATTCATGGGTATCCGAATCGCTCCGACAAGAGGAACTTTGGATGGTCCAACGCGAGGATCAACTCGAGGATTTGTGGGCTCATTGTAATTTCGCAAAGGAGAGACTCGACAAACTGTGCCATTTGTTTCGTCAGCTGGAGAGTGAGATGGAGGATCAGAGACTGAGAGAGCTGATTGATGGGCTCGTCATTTGCTTTAGATAAGTGTGGAATAGAGTAGATGCTGGTTTTCTTTTCTCGTGGCACACATCCTGAATTAGTGTTTCGAGAAGAGAGATTGCTTGATTTCTTTGATTTGGCGTTATATCTATAAGGGGCTCCGGATTGGGCATTTGGTGTACTGGTGGTTTGCTACCATGATATGTTTTTGTATTCAAAAAGGGGAGGGGAAGGGGGGCGAATTATATGCTTGAGTTGCTGAAGTATTGTAAATTGCAAATCATCCAATCTTTAATGTACTTCAACAGTGATCTTGATTTCCCCTCCTTAGTGCTCCCTTCCTCTTCCTTTCCTTTCCTATCACACTCCTAATTTTTGAAAAATAAAGGTTTCCTATCCTTCGAGCTTAAAAGGAAAGAAGGGAAAGAGTTTTTGTAGGAAAGGTTATCCTTTTGGAAGTGATAAGTGGTATGTGCTGTTCAGATCTAGCAGTTGATAGATTATTTTTGTAGCGATTTATATTACTGAAGGTTGAATAGTTACAGCATGACTGCATAGGAACGATTAGAGAACATATCTGAGCGTTTTTAACATTTTAAGCACATTTTGGACACTTTTAACTATTCCTTTCCACTCCTACCCTGAGATAAATTTGACCACTTCTTCCTGCTCCTAACCCTAGGTCCCTAGGTGTCAGCGAACCTATCCGAGAGAAGGGGAATTCAAAATCACACTGTACTTCTATCAGCACAAGACTTAACAAGTGCAAGGTCAGTTGTTGTAGTCGAGTATTATATCAGTCCTATGATCAGAATCAGATAGCAAGACCCTAAACACTTTAATATGTATTATCAAGTTATTAATTAAATCTACTCGTACAAAGCCAGAGATCGATAATTCCAAGATTCATATCCAATATTCTGTTCAACTCCAGTCTGTCTACAAATTATCACTCAATTCCGTGATGTATAAAAATTATGATCAGTCTAGATACTTTTCAAAGAATTTGTATATAATCTTTCAATTATACTTATAAGTTGTATCCATAATCGTATTTCATAGGCATTCCTAATCCCATTTCAAATCCATCGATCATCTTCTTTCCTCAATCATCCGTAAGAGCATTGTGTTATTTGTGAAACTAAAAACAGAATAAAATCATTAAAGATCTAATCCCTGACCACTAATAAAATTGTAAATACTTATAACCAACCTCTTTGAGCATTTATTTATAGGCCTGATTGGAATCGATTGGATTATACTCCAGTAGTATATTACAGTGTACTCATATATATTCTTTAAGGCCCTAAATTTGCATTCATATCAACATCATATCAACATCAACATTATCATTATCATCAAACATCATTCACAATATTTTGATATTCTGCATCATTAAAATCATTGTTAACAACGTCATCTTTACTCGAATAACAACTGCATCTTGGGGTTCTTTCGTGGTCCTTCCTTCCTTCCTTCCTCTCTTTCATCAATATTACATCAACATCACATCTGTCTAGGAGCACGACCCTGACCACCTAGTACCTTCCCACTCAATTAGTACCCGCACTAGTTTAGCTCATTAACTATTACTGCTTCTCTCTTTTCTTCTTTCATTGATAACTTCATTTACTAATATACTCGTACTATTTTCATGTATGCACCCTTCACAATATCAACGTCGCATCAACATTCACATCATACATCATCCAACACATCATTTCTTCCATATTATAAGAAACATCATTACACTCTCATCAATAATAAACGGTATGTCAGTCACTTTCGATGTTTACTTATTCCTATAAGTTATAACTGGCAAAAGGAGATTTGTTCATTAAGATCAATCATTCATGACCTGAGTAGGCCAGATTAATATCCCACCCAGATCAATACTGACAATTACAGATCAATAGTTATCAAATGAAAACCCCTCCAGCTTCTCCCCTCCAGCTCCTGCTCCTCGCCCTCCGGCTCACCCCATCTCCGCCACTAGCGAGAATTTACCGACTCCTCCCTCACCAACTCCCCACCCTCCGGTTTATTACCTTATCCCTCCACCACTAGCGAGAATCAGAATCCGATAATATCCCGGATAAGTACTAACAATCATAGCACACGATGTTTGGCTGTCAAATGACAGTATCCCATCCCTCCTGCCTGTAAAGATGGAGAGAATGAAAGTTTGATCATAGCAGAGTGAGTTTCAGTTTCCCCAAACCTTCTGATTAAAGGATTCTTTGAAGCATATCTTATATATATTTCTAAATTATTTATATACTAATTATTTTACTATTAATTAGACGATTATTCGCTCAGAGAGCGTTAGTACTCCAATCTTTTCAGTTTACAAACACAATACCATAAACTAATTAATTTCATCTATTTAGTCAAGAAGTTCGAGACCGAGCTATTCTGGCTAGTAATTCGTAAGTTTCAAGTCTTGTCTTCTAGATCTTTCTCTACTAGTAGTACTTTTAATACAAATCGAACTAATTTTGATTCTTAATAGAGGTCGAAGTTTAAGCGAGAGCACTGTACTCGCCCATTCGCACAGCGCTTAGTGGAGAATCCTGAGCTAGTACCAGAGAGAGTCCTGAGAATGAGGGAATTGCGAAGACGCGGGGGAGGTGTGATGACAGAATATCTCATTCGCTTCCGAGGCTGTATAGTTGAGTGGGATCAGTGGCAGTTAGATAGATGTGTTTCGGTGGAGCTAGTGGAGGAGTTTATGGCAAGGCAAGCGGAGTGATTAGCGGGAAAGGAGAGCAGGAGGAAAATATGTTTCATACTTAGTTCGAGCCAATTGTTATACTCATATTATGTGATAGCTTATCGCTTATTTAGCTTAGCTTAGTAAGAATCCACATTTAGGTGGTATTGCACACTTCAAGAATAATCATCCTTCTTATTAAATCACAATTGTACCAAAGAGTATAAGCAAAAGAAAACGATATTATCTAGATATATATGGAGACAAACTCGGATAGAAAAGTTCATGTCACGGTGGGAGATTGCTACTATATAGTCCTTCAAGTTATGAACTTATGATATGTAAAAGAAGGATGCCAGTGATGGTTCATATGGATGATCTTAGTATCTATTTGTTACTGTCTGGATATCACTCACCTAGCTGTAGTGAGCAGTAGGGCTAAGGGTTAGGGCAATAAGCGATACTTTGACCACCATAGAGCGTATATCTTTTAGCATTAGTATCTCCATAGTTTAGTTTCTTAAGGCAATACAAACACGTGAAATACGATAGTACTATTGACACTTCATCACCACCACGGTGATACCAATAGTTACTCTATATGTGGTTTCAGTATAGGATCTCTACTCCAGTATATACACTCTAAAAGCTCTCTCTCTCTCCCTTCTAGTTAGCTCTTGATTTTTAATCGATAATCGATAATCCTTAATTCATTTTATTTTCTTATTGTTATCATCATCATCATTATATGTATATATATATATGTATATACATACATCATAACAATGATTACGAGTACATAATAAGAAAAAGAATCCAAAACTTATATAGAACAATCTGAGAGTATCCCTCCAATATCCAGACTATAGTCCAATAACAAAATAAGATATTCTTATTTATAATTCATGAGTAGATCTCAAACTTTCAAATTATCTCAATCAATCTTAATATAATATCTTATTATATCTTAATCAATCAATCAATCAATCAATCTTAATTAATCTATTTTAAAATATAACATCTCAATCAATCAATATTCAATCATTCAATC